>CM044018.1:36426674-36690252 GCA_024085815.1 Flaveria linearis
AATAGTGCGGAATCCTATTTGATTGGCGATCCAATCAGTGAGAACGAATCAAGATCAATCCTAACGATTAGAAAACGTTAAGAATGGACTAGGAATGATCTCAGACGTTCTATGAAGTTGGAATGGACGAACTGGACGTTCTGGGTCAACTAGGGTTTCAAGTATTCGAAGTGTTACGTTTTTCCACGAATTAAGTGGTATTTATAGGTTACAGATCTCATTCGTGCGACTGAGTCTTGCGACTGACTCAGTCGTGCGATTGAGTGATACGACTGATTCATTCGTACGCTTAAGTCAGACTGATGACTCAAACGTCCGATTGACTCAGTCTCTTAGTTCAACCGTGCGATTGGACCATTCGCATGGTCGTCGGGCGACTGAAGAAGATTTTAGTCAAACACATTCATGACCTTTAATGATTCAGAACTTGTCTCACAACTGTAAACTATATAACATGGTCATATTAAGCGTGTAACAACTAACAATAATAATATAGATAACATTATAATCAACAACCATATAAAGAAGAGATTCTCATTAGATTGATTTAACATTACATATGTGTTACAGATAGAAGTTTATTACATTTGAGCTCACTAGACTAGAACAGGGACATGTGTACCAACAAACTCCCCTTGGACCTAGTTCTGTCTAAACTTTTACTTCTTTCTTGAACTCTTCAAATTTCTTCATCTCTCTTCTTTTGAAACCCCCGCATGGATATTCAGCGCAAGAGCATAAACGTATTATGTGCTGAAACTGTAACGCTTGCACTATATCCTGCGTATCAAAAACAGTGGCCATTTGTACAGGTATACACATCAGACTCTGACAATTGATAAGCCACATTGGGTCAAACACCCTTATTGTCTCTATTGACCCTCCTTTTCCAAATAATAACTGCCTCACCCGAGCGCCAGTCATAGTACCACCACTTGAAGTGTGGGGTAAAGTCCTGTGCCATCTCCTCAGTGGAATTCTGGACATTGTGCGCGGAGGTCGCCACTTCAGGACTATCTTAGCTGACCAGTGATGGGACTTACCTCAGACCTTCTGAGGTACCTCGTAGCCTGCTGAGGTTTGAAGTTTACCCATCTGTCCTATACTCCTTCTTCAATGCAGCCTCAAACCAGCCAGACATCTTCTTCGGATCAGCGTAAAGAAGCTTTAGGCGTGCCAACTGGTTGAGGTCAAAACCTGGGAGAGTCTTCAGATCATGAGGGAATCTAAAGTACTCGATTCCCCTCTCCCTCTTCACTGCATATACTCCGAGGTCATCAAAATGAGCCCAGCTATATTTTCCCTGACACCTTCATATTCTTCTTTACTTTGTATAACTTGGTGTAGGTACTCTGAGCTGCTGTAGTGCGTTGTGCTCGGACCTCGGCGAAGCAAGCCGCCCATTCAGCCTTTCGAATATCAACTTCGGCATCCGTGGCTTGAGCTTTGCTTGTTGACGCTTCTGCTCCCTTTTCTTTATCATTGAGTTTATCCAGAATAGCACTATCAAGTTTGTTCACAAGATCAGGGAACACGTTTCCCTCTTGATCAGTGTATTCTGGATAATGCTGATTTTGTGTTCTTCAATCTCAATTTCTTCTACATCTTTAAGTTCGTCATCATCAGCATCATCAAAAACTGGAGCGTCTTTTACAATCTCGTCAGGATTTAGACGAAACATGTCAGCTAGTTGCTCATCAGTGAGATCGTAAATAATTTCTCCCTCTTCAGGAGTATACATCACAGACCTTCTCACGATCCCCTGCAGATCAAGAATCATTGTTAATTGAGACTTGACCTGTTGGAGAGGAGCAACATCATGTTCGTCTCTCTGAAAATTTGGATCTGCTTGATTTAAACATGCAACCAGAACTTATTAGTAAGAAATCAAGCTCAATCATTAACATACAATATAGACATTCATTAAATAAATATAACATTAATTTCATTACAAAAGTCTGTTAATTACATAAACAAGAATAACTAAACAGTACTTTATCTTGAATTTCCGAGTTTCTCCAGTTGGAGCAGACGAAGAGGGTTCTTGATCATGTCGGCGTTTAGAACGCCTTTCGCCTGCTGCCTATCACTTTGATCTCCGGTAGTTGCTCCTCCTTCCCTCCATCATCACCATCATTTTCTTCGTCACTACCATCATCATCATCTCATCATCTCATCATCTTCATCATCGTCTTCCTCATCCTCACCATCATCATCATCATCATCACCATCACCTTCTCCAATCTTGAGGGGCTCACTTTGAGTACCTTTCAGTTTTAGCACAAGAGTCTTATGAGCCGCCTCTAGCTTTCCCATCCTCTCATCCGTTTCAGCCTCGTGTTGTAACAAGCCTGTGATCTGATCGGTCTGCGAAGTGATCACTTGGGCTTGTGAGGATGTTAACTCCCTCAATCTTTCAATCTCAGCTGCCTGTGAAGAACTTTGTTCTTGCAACTGAAGGATCTGAGCTGTCTTAGCTTATCAGAGGCTAACAACTGAAGCACCATGCTGTTGAGAGCAGCAAGCTGATCTACTACAGAAATTGGTGGGATGAATGAGCTGGATGGAACGGTGAGGGACCTGTTTGTTGAGTGGTGGTGGTGGAGGTGGTTGTTGTGAATATAGGGGAGGGGATGAATGATGTGGTAGGCTGTACAGTGGTGGAGGTGGTGAATATGGAGTGTCACGTGGAGGTATAGGTGGTGGTGGTTTGGGTTGTTTGGGATATGGTGGATTGAGAGGTATGAGTGGTTTGGGTAGGTGTTGTGGAAGAGGTAGGTGCAGAGGAGGTAGTAATAAGAGTGATCCTCCTGCGTTTGGCTTTCATCCCATGAGGGCGAGCCATGTGTTCCTCCGAGTCCCTCTTGACCCGAGGCTCCCCCTTGGCTGCTGGGAGAGACTGGGATATATGATGGGTCAGCAACAGAACTCCCAGACTCTCCTGGGCGACCACCAACCGCCCGCAGACCTTCCTCGGTTGCCACTACCCGACTACCCACTGTCCGGGTTAGTGGTGCCTCGTCTGAGTCCTCCTCCTCCTGCATGAAGTCAGGGTGGATTGGCGCTGTCTCAGGTCTTCTTGACCATCTCCACCCTGACCAGATCCTTGGTCATCATCATTGGAGTCATCGGAGGGTAGAGCCACATGCTCTATATCAGAATCACTATCTTCGTGACGCCACTTTCTCCTAGCTGGCGCCACATATTCCTCACGGGCCAGATGCCCAAACAACGTCGTACCGGGGGCTTGACCTGCTTGCCCCGGTAAACCTTCATCCTGCCTAAGGTGGTGTCATCCATCACCTCTAGCACACTGCATCCTCCTTCTGCTTCGGTAACATAGGTAGCTTTGGTCAAAGATCATTTGCAGGAAGCGAGGATACATGCAGAAGCCTTCTCTTCCCTTCACTTCTATGTTCTCCACTAGGTAAGTGAAGAACATTCTGGAGAAGCTGATGGGTGATTCAGCACTAGTGCAACATAGGCACTCTGCATTTGCTCAGAGAGCTCGTCGAAGCCTCCTTTTCATGAGGCAATACACCTTAGCAAGACGTGGGCTAGGTATTTGAACTGGGGGCAGAGATTGCTCTTGTTGAGCATCCCTGAGTTTATGTCCCCAGTATACTTAGCCCTCAGGAAGCACCCTCTGACTGTCATCGGATGTAAACGAATAGGACAGTCACCATCATCTCCTAACTCTAGGACTGTCCTTAAGTCCTCGTCTGTTATCTCTATAGCGTGCCCAAACAGTTCTCTAATAGTATAGGGCCCCTGGATCTGTCGACCACAGCGTGTTCCCAAACGACTGCTGCATCGACCGGTATGGTGTACACTGTGCTGAGATTGCTCTGTATATCCTCGATCTTCTCAGAAATGTGATAATGCCAGAAAAGTCAGCAGCATTCCTAGAGGTCAAGTCCAAATGAGCACAAATGTTGTGCTTCGTGCTCATAACCATCGACTCGCCATCTGTCACACAATGTAAGTTTACGTTAGTACACGCAGAAGAGAGTAAACAAAATCAATGAGTTTCCCACTTTGGTTAGTCGGGCGACTGAGCAACCGAATGAACATAGCCGTGCGACTGAGTGGAACGAATGAGTCTTTAAAGGTGAATATATTCATACGGGCGACTAAGTTAAGCGAATGAACATAGTCGTGCGTTTGAATCATTCGTCCAACTCAGTCGGGCGACTGAGACTAATCGTCTTCTCAGTCGGGCGATTTGAGTTCATCAGTGAGTCCAGTCGCATTCTCGACAGTTTTTCGATTCAAATTCGTGTTTTGAGCTATACTTGAAGTTAAACGTCGAAATTAGGCTCATTACACTCGGAAACTACCGATAAATCATGTTCTAACTTTTATTTGAACGTTTAATCTAGTTTGAACAGTCTTTTTGTCATCATGTGTTCGTTACTGTTTGGTCTGAATTCCAGAGGTTTTGGACATCATTTATCAGTTTTATCGATGAAACACTTCGAGTAGTACCTGTATAATCACCAATGAGTGTTAGAACACGTAAACCAAAGCAAATATGGATCAAATGAAATTTTGACAGCGGTTTCTTAGGTCGGGCGAATAGAGGGGGCGATTTGGGAGGGTGAACGACTGATACTGATTCGATCTGTATATACTAGGGCACATCTCAATCGGGCGACTGAGTCTAGTCGCCTTCGTCAGTCGGCCGACTGAGTCTCAGTCGTACATTATATCCAATCGTTCATCTTCAATCGGGCGATTGAGGCTCATCCAAATGACTTATTACAGTCGGTCCCTCCATCGTTCGATGTGATTCATTCGCACACCCCATTCGCACGTTTAACTAACCTATTGAACCTTTCAATCGGCCGATTGTCTCATTCGCATGGACCAATCGTGTAGCTCATCGCATGACTGATCATACCATGATGAAGTTGTGCGATTGGGCTATACTTGTGCATTTTTGTCGAGTTATGGACCAAACTTAGTTTTTAATTACCAATAGATAAAACATTATGTGCATTAATTGATCATCTCAGACATGATCCATTTAACCCCCGATCACCTCAGACGTGATCCATTTATCCACCTGATCACCTCAGACGTGATCCTTTTAACCACCTGATCACCTCAGACGTGATCCTTTTAACCACCTGATCACCTCAGACGTGATCCTTTTAACCTTTCAGAAATAAGTTTTTAAATTGACATTAAGCACTTTCAGTGAATTTAACAATAGCAATATACACAGTCCGACATGACACATTATACTAGACTAAACAAAAGCTTAACCTATGATAGAAAAACATATTTTTGTGATTTTTGTTAGGGCAGGCTTGTATAGCTTATTAGCATTAACATTTATCCGGAATGGACTCTCGTGGAATCAGACAGGCATATACACCATCACTTGGAACATTTAGAGCTTATTACATTTTGCATGATACGATTGCCAGTTTTTCACTTATCGAAGACTCTAATATCTAACTGGAATCATGTTTGAACTAATATGTAATTCTTATTGATTTTGATCATCAGGCGATGCAGCCACGACGATTGTCAGTATATTTGTCCACTTAAATCCATACACAGACATTTGACACACATCAGCGATTAATTAGATGAATTAGGTCAACTCGTATTTGTGTATTCCACAGATATATGGTAATCAATCATCCTCAGGAGATTTTGAGCGGTCTAGGACTTAGAATTTGGTTCTAAAAATTTCAAAGAGATGCAAACCTCAGGTCAGTGCCATCGCACAGCAGAGAGGCGCAAACAACAATGAATTCTTAGAACGAATAGGTTATGCTTAGCCTCAGGTCAGTGCCATCGCACAGCAGAGAGGCGCAATGCCTATTTATCTTCTTAGAGCAGCATATTTGCATATACATTATTTTAATGACATTTGCCATCTTTTGCTCTGTTTTGCAGGTCTTTGCTCACATTTGTGGCATTAGCTTGCTCCTCACCCCTTATTGGACATTGATTGATTGTGCAGACCAGGGATACCATGAGAACACACAACTGGTTGAAGAAATTTAGTTTAAGCCTGTTCACTGATGATGTCTAATGGTCTTTGTGTTGAATCTACTGACACATCGTATTGTGTACTTACACAACCCTAGATCTACTTTCTCCAAGTGATTACAGCACCAGTCAAAACTCCTATCATATTCCCATTTGTTAGACTTAGACTTCTCTGACTTATGATTTTATTTTTGAAACCGAAAAACCACTTTGATGTTCCAAGTAACTCGGTGCCTGTGTACTATCACTTTCCAGTTTATCGAGTCACATTTCCAGTTTATTTGTCTGTGCCTTTTCAGCTTAACTTACCTTCCCCCCCCTTTTTTTTTTTTTTTTTTTTTTAAGTAAATGAATACTGAAATAAATCTCCCCTAAAATTCGAAAACAGAAAATCTTTTTTGTTTTTGGATTTTATACGACATGGAATTTTTTTTTTAAGTACTGAATACTGAAATAAATCTCCCCTAAAATTCTAAAACAGAAATCACATCACTTTTCAGCAATAAAAAAATAAACTAAAGACACAAGTCGGACTATGAATCTGCTTCTTCAGCAATCACATTACTTTTCTTTTTAACACCGTTGACCTCTAGGAGATATAAAAATCTTGGTTTATCAAACGGTTTGGTGTAGAGGTCAGCGCGCTGAAAATCCGTGTTAATTTTAATCACATCAATTAATTGTTTTTCATAGCAATCGCGTATGAAATGATATTTAATCCCGATGTGTTTAGTTTTTGGGTGTTGAACAGATTTTTAGTGACAGCTATGGCAGCAGAATTATCAACATAAATAGGAGTGTTAGAAAATTTCAAACCGTAGTCGCGCATTTGCTGTTGAATCCAGATAATCTGAGAGCAGCAACTTGCAGCAGCAACGTATTCAGCTTCACAGGTTGATAGAGCAACCGAGGTCTGCTTCTTGCATTGCCACGTGACTAACCGTCTTCCAAAGAACTGACACCCCGCTGAAGTAGACTTGAAATTCATCTTGCAGCCACCATAATCTGAATCGCTGTACGCGGTAAGCTCAAAGTCATCATCATGAGGATACCACAAACCCAGTGTTGGAGTACCCTTCAGATAACGGAAAATCCTTTTACCCCCAATCAGGTGATTCACTTTTGGCTTCGCTTGATATCTAGAACATAGACATGTTGCATACATGATATCTGGACGCGAGGCAGTGAGATACATGAGAGATCCAATCATCCCACGATACATAGTGGCATCCACCAAATCCCCATTCTCATCAGGAGCCACATCATGATTAGTGGCGAGAGGGGTACCGGCAGCAGACGTATTATCCATGTCAAACGACCGAGAATGTCGCCGACATACTTGGTCTGATGTAAGAAAATGCCAGTTGGTGTTTGATCCACCTGTAATCCCAGGAAGAACTTCATCTCTCCCATTGCACTCATTTCAAATTCTGCCTTCATCACAGATTCGAAATCTTTGCATAATGCTTCATTCCTAGATCCAAAGATGATATCATCCACATAGATCTGCACCAGAAGCAAGTCACCATCCTTTTCTTTGATGAACAATGTACAGTCAATCACACCCCTGCGAAAACCATGCTTTAACAGATGGGTGGAGAGCTTTTCATACCAAGCTCGAGGAGCCTGATGTAGCCCATACAAAGCCTTGTCTAACTTGTAGACTCTGTCCCGATGATAAGGATCTTCGAATCCTTCAGGTTGACTGACATAAACTTCTTCACGGATTTCCCCATGCAAGAATGCACTCTTAACATCCAGTTGATAAACTTTGATCTTCATGTAAGAGGCGTAGGCTAGAAAGATACGAATAGCTTCCATTCTAGCTACGGGAGCAAAGACTTCATTGTAGTCGATGCCTTCGACTTGTCTGAAGCCTTGAACAACCAAGCGTGCCTTGTTTCTGATAACAACACCTTGGTCATCCTTCTTGCATTTTAGTACCCATTTGGTACCAATCACCTTAACTCCTTTCGGCCTGTCAACTAGTGTCCAGACTCCAAGTTTCTTGAACTGGAGTAGCTCTTCTTGCATAGCATTGACCCAGGCCTCATCTTTCAGTGCGTCGCAGACGTATTTAGGCTCGATTTGTGAAACAAAAACATGAGAAAGCCCCGTCATTGACATAACCCTTTTCCATGACTGCAGCATAATCAGCAGAGTACAGCTGATTTCTTGTTTGTACCCCGGATTGAATGTCCCCTATGATAGACGAGGGGGGATGATTCACACTGATCCTAGTCACTGGTGTGGTAGGAACCACAACCTCAGTATCCAGATTGGTTACTACTGGTTCAGTATCCGGATTTCCTGCAGCTGGTATAGCAGCTGATGATTCACTGTGTTGATTAGCTGTTTGCTCAGTGTTAGAAGCAGGAGCTTCTTCATCATCTGATGAATCATCACTCTCATCATGAGCAGGAGTCGAAGAGCTTGAGGCACCAGCAGTAGGTGTGATGTTGCTTGAATCCAGATTTGGTGAGTTAAGAACATCATACATCATCTGGGTAGCAGCGTCATCCTCTGAATCAAGCTGTGGAAGATTGAAGGATTTGAAAAAGCCATCATAATCGAAGAATGATGATGGACCTTTTCCAGCAGGAGGTGTGATGTATCTCTGAACATCAACGTTGCACCACACCTCGACCTGACCCGTTGAGTTATTGTAAACTCGCTTGTCTGGGATGCTGTATCCTAAGAATATTCCTTGATCAGCTTTCTCGCTAAACTTTCCATCCTGAGTCTTCTTCAGCAATGTACATGGAGCTCCAAATGGTTCCAGATATTCCAAATTTGGCTTTCTCTTCTGAAGGAGTTCATAACAAGTCTTGCCATGCCTTTTGACTACTAACACACGATTAAGTGTGTAGCAGGCATTTGCAACTGCCTCATTCCAGAACTGAACTGGGAGCTTTGAATCAGCTAACATGGTTCGTGCAGTCTCAATTAAGCTCCTATTCTTTCGTTCTGCAACTCCATTCATCTGTGGCGTGTATGCTGAGGTGAACTGATGAACAATTCCCTTCTCCTTGCAGAAAGCATCCATCCACTGATTCTTGAACTCTGTGCCATTGTCAGAACGAATTCTCCTTACCTTCAGGTTATAGAGTGACTCCAAAGTCGTGACGAGCACCTTGAATGATTCAAATGTTTCTGATTTAGCTTTCAGAAACATCACCCAGGTGAATCTTGAGTAGTCATCTGTGACTACAAAGCAGTACCAGTCTCCCGCTATACTCTTCGTGCTTACAGGACCAAATAGATCCATGTGTAGCAACTCCAAAGGCATTTCAATTGTGTTGACATGCTTGGTCTTGTGAGATTTCCTGGTCTGCTTTCCCTTCTTGCAAGAGACACAAAAATCATGAAGTTGGAAGTTCTTGACTGTAACTCCCTCAACAAGGTTGTTGTGAATCAGATGATTCATCTTCCTTTGATTTATGTGTCCCATCCTTCTATGCCATGAGATGGAGTCCTTCTCTGTCGCTTTTGAGAGGAAACATTGAGCTGTAGATTCAGAGGTAGAAGCATTAGACATATCCAACATATAGATCATTGTAACTGGATGCGGACATCAAAACCTGCTTCTCTGGAATTTCCATCTCCTTTTTCAGTATGTAACATTTTTGGTTGTCAAACATAACTTTGAAGCCCTTGTCACATATCTGAGACACTGAAAGTAAATTGTTTTCTAGTTGTTGAACAAAATTTACTTTATCAAACTTTACCTTCTCATTACCTACTTCTCCTTGAGCAGTAATGTATCCTCCTTTGTTCCCAGCAAAGGAAACATGTCCCCCTTTAATTTGTTTGACATTAAAAAGAAGAGACTTGTTTCCTGTCATGTGCCTGGAAGCTCCGCTATCCACAATCCATGTATTTGTTGAAGCACTATAGCGGACAACCTGCAATAATTGAAAACAATTAGTTAAGGAGGGGGACCCAAGCCTTGACTGGCTTGGGTTTCCCAGAGGAATCAACCATCATGAATTCAACCACTGTCCTTTATCAGTAGGTGGAATGTCAACTTTCAGATTGTCCTGGCTGTCAGACTTACCAGATGTCTTTGCTTTCCATAAACCATCCCTGTGAAAGGATTGTTTATGATAAACTTTAGACTGATTAACAGTTTGAGCATATGGTTTAGATTCAGAAACAGTTTTCTCGCCGGTGTCACAGACCTGTCGGGGACTTGTCTGTGTTGTCTTTCACGTGGGGGGGACGAAAACGACTTAGAAGGTGTTTTATGCCTAATGGGTGTTTCGATCTCACCAGGGTCTTAGATCGCTGTTTGAATCTACTTTGACTTTGTCGTTTAACTCAACTTTAATTCTTGGTGTCTGATAGCGTGGACAATTGGTTGAAATATGACCTCGCTGACCACACGTATAGCAGGATCTCCATTCATCAGGACTAGGAGATCTCTTGTGGGGCGGTGAGTAAATCTCAGGAATGGGTCTTTTGGTCTCAGTCTTTGAATAGTTACCCTCTTTAACAAATTTAACTTGTTTAATATTTGGATTAACTTGTTTTTGAGGCTGAATATTATCCCTTTTAACTGATTTACCTTGAGTGGATTTAGATATCTTGGTTTGAGTAATATTTGACTTAGATTCCGAACCAAGAGTTGTATGTACATTTGTTTCCACCCGTTTCTCAACATTGACCATTCTTGATGTTGAGAGTTTCTGATTATCATCCGAAGAGACAGACTGAACTGCGTGTCCGGATCACTCACCAAAGGAGTTGTCACCACATGATCCTTATTTGATTGTTATTAACTGGACGTTGTTTTGTGTTCAAAAGGATTTCATATGGTGGTGGAACTACCTTGTAACCCAATCCCTCCCCATTGTTGCGTTCTTTAACCAAGTTTTTCAAAATGTGCGAAGAACTCGCTAGACTATGCAGTTTTTGTTGCAATGACTCATTTCTACCTGTAAGACCGCTTTATCCTTTTTAGTTTCTTCAATGGTCTTTAAGTAGAATTTAATGTCATTTCTTGGTTAAAGACAACAACTTCAGTTTCCTTTAATTGCTTCTGCAATGCATCTAACTTCTCCTTATAACTGCTCTCATTTTGTTTTAATATACGATTAGCTTCTGAGCACAGTTTTAAGTCATTTACTAAGTTATCATTGTGTTCTAATAACCTAGCAAACTTTAGATCAATGCTTTCTCTGAATTTATCACATTCGACACAAACATGTTCATCAAATAATTCATCTTTAGATTTTACCTGTGTGGAGGTCGATGTGCCAGCCATGAAAGCATTCTGAGACGTAGCTTGAACTTCAGATTCTGAATTCAACTCATTCTTGACGATTTCATCAACAGCATCAAACGTCTCTTCCAATTCAGCAGTATCAACTTCGGCTGAGCTTTCGCCTTCACTTGCCGAGTCTTCGTTCAAGTCTTCCACGGATGCTATGTTAGCTTATCAGACACGAATCTAAAGGACCAGTCTTGTCCTTCATCTCCTTGTGCTACCATAGCTTTAGAATCACTTCCCGTGGATGCTGGTTTCTTGTCTCTATCTTGCCTGTTGAATGAAGAAAAAGGATTCCCGTTCCCAGTCTTCTTGGGCTTTGAACACTCCCTTTTAAAATGGCCCTTTTCTCCACAATTGAAGCACGTGACTTTAGACTTGTCAAACCAAGGTTGTATCTTTAGTAGCCACGAGATTCTGCCCTGTTTTCTTCACAAATTTCTTTGCTCTTCGGACAGCGCTTGCAAGAGCCCACATGATGTCCATTCTTTCCAGCTCATTCTCATCTACTTGTTCATAATCTTCATCGGCAAGGTGGCAATTACCAATCTTGCCCGCCACCAAACCATCATACGAATGCACAACGCAGCCAATAGATCCATGTGCTCTTTAGCAACCTCCACTGTTACCTTTCCAAGATTTTCTGTTGTCAACTTTGCAGACTGAGTAACAATAGGACTTTGACTAACACAAGATGCACCAAGAGACTCATTTGCAGATGATGAGCCTTGGTCAGAAGTTGGAGATGCATTGGACACAAAGGCTGTTTGCAGGGGAGCACCTGAAGACTTTGTAGCAGGGGTGGACGTGGAAGAGACATTGTAGAGTGAGGGGTCTTGAGCATAAGAACCCTTCTTAGCCTTGTATTTTTGTCGCACTTCCTCCTCTTTCAGTTTTAGAATAAAGTCATTGATATCCAGGGTGTCTAAAACTGAGTTGTATCGCAGAGTAGAAATGAATGAATCCCACTTTGCAGGTAGACATCTGCCAAGCTTAAAACCTTGTCTTCCATTGAAGTCTTAACACCATGAGTGTTAAGTTCACTCATCAGATGGTAGAAACGATCGATGATCTCATCTAAGCTTTCATTCCCAATTGCTGAGAAGTTATCAAACTCCTTCTTCAAAGCTTTGCCTTTCAGTGCCTTTAAGTTAGAATTTCCTTCATATCTCTTTTCAAGGACTTCCATCAGTTTTTTACTTTGTTTGTGCTCTGAGTATTGATGAAAAATAGGCTTGGGAATGGACTGAGTCAAAATAGCATAAGCCTTCTTCTCTGCATTGTAGGCAACCTTGTGTATCGGAGAGTCCACTCAAAGTCAAAGGAACACCATCAGCCCCTACTGGTATTTTACAACCCACCTCAATAGAGTTCCATAAGTTAGTATCTACACCATTCAGATAGATCTCAAAACGTTGTCTCCATTGTGGAAAGTCCTCTATTGTCAATAGTTTAGGTGGCTTGTTATGGTTCCCTATCTCATTCTCCAGTAACAACAAATTCTGAATTCGTGAATCCTTTCCAGCTGACATGGCATAATTTTCTGAGTCCATCTTTGAATTAACCTAACTTGAGAATTAAACTGCTGTGCGAATGGGCTGTATGCGATTGGACTCAACGTACGATTGAAACAGACGACTGAGAGACTTAGACGACTGAACAGACCGAACGACTCAGATGTGCGACTGGAGTGGGCGATTGACTCAATCGGGCGATTGACACTGCGATTGACTCAACCGGGCGAATGGACTGGCGAATGACTCAAACGTGCGAAAGACCGGGGCGAATGAGTTCAGTCGTACGATTGAGATAATCGTGCGACTGGGTCGGCTGAAAACGCGATTTTTGAACACTTTTGACCTAGAACGCAATTCTTTGCACCCTAGACGGTGAAACTCGAAAAACAATGACTTTTCAGAACATGCAAACGTAAAGACTCGATTTTTAGCCAAAAGAATGGATCTTTTTGCGTAAAAACGTAGACTTTTTCACAAAAACGATTGAATCAACGAAGAATCAAGAGCCAAAGCTCTGATACCACTTGTAGGACCGTGTACGTACGGAGTACTAACTGATTCTTCGTTGTACCAGATCAAATAGTGCGGAATCCTATTTGATTGGCGATCCAATCAGTGAGAACGAATCAAGATCAATCCTAACGATTAGAAAACGTTAGAATGGACTAGGAATGATCTCAGACGTTCTATGAAGTTGGAATGGACGAACTGGATGTTCTGGGTCAACTAGGGTTTCAAGTATTCGAAGTGTTACGTTTTTCCACGAATTAAGTGGTATTTATAGGTTACATCCATTCGTGCGACTGAGTCTTGCGACTGACTCAGTCGTGCGATTGAGTGATACGACTGATTCATTCGTACGCTGAGTCAGACTGATGACTCAAACGTCCGATTGACTCAGTCTCTTAGTTCAACCGTGCGATTGGACCATTCGCATGGTCCAGTCGGGCGACTGAAGAAGATGTTTAGTCAAACACATTCATGAACCTTTAATGATTCAGAACTGTGTCTCACAACTGTAAACCTATATAACATGGTCATATTAAGCATGTAACAACTAACAATAATAATATAGATATACATTATATAATCAACAACCATATAAAGAAGAGATTCTCATTAGATTGATTTAACATTACATATGTGTTACAAGATAGAAGTTTATTACAGTTGAGCTCACTAGACTAGAACTGGGGACATGTGTACCAACAAAAACACATTGATATCAGTATCATTTCATTAGAGATATTCATGAGAAACAGCTGATAAAGTTAATCAAAGTTGACTCAAATGAACAATATGCTGATTTGTTCACAAAGGCATTTGATGAATAAAGATTTAAGTATCTCATATCAGCAATTTGGATGATAAACATTGATTAACTACCTCTTTTGAAAAACTTTTTAAATGTGTAATGTCTTGTGTCAAACAATTAAGCCCTGTTACAAAAGATCTTTAAATTATTCCAAGTGTAAATTCCTTCCGAAGAGGAATTAACTCTCGGAAGATATTCTTGAATACCTTCCGAAGCCAAATTCCTCAATGAAAATTTTCTTCTCGGAAGAGTTTGTGGTCTCGGAAGAAGCGATTGATTTCTCATCAGATCTACTTCCGAAGCTTATAAAACTCTCCACTCGGAAAGACAACTTTACCTTCGGAAGCAAACCTTGCTTCGGAGAGAGAGTGCCTTCGAAAGACAATTTTACCTACGGAAGCAATGCCTTGCTTCGGAAGAGAAATTGCCTTCGGAAGAAAATTACCTTCGGAAATGTTTTACATTCGGAAGTAAAGGTTTTTATATGTAACGGATATCTTTTGGGCCCCACTCTGTAAAAAGTAAAGATTTTGTTCATGATGGTCAGATATTAAAATTATCCTTGCCGCCACTATCATTTCTCCGCCGTAAACCACCATACCACCCACAGTAACCCCAAATAGTTACCTTATTACCGCCACTACCATAATTCATCCCCTTTAAATAATCTTGACTGATCAACTTCATCTTCTTTTACCACTTTACAGCCCTAACTATTCCCTTCACTGTCAAACCTTCAATTCACCCAAATTTCAAGCTTACCTTTTCTTCAATGGCACTAAACCCTCAGCACAACCAAGTCGCATTACTTGATTCGTCAAGGGATGCCGACTTCACCCAAATAATAACCTTTCTTACCGAATCCACATACCTAACTGCACTAACTGTTAACCCAACCGTATACTCCAACCATATGTCCGAATTCTGGAGCAACGGTCAAACTGCAGTTCTGATGGGGTTTGAGTCCTGAGAACCCGCATTTGTAGCCAAGAGTTGGTCATCACTGAACAGCTCATCAGGGAGCATCTTGAGCTCCATGATGATGGGGCTCCTACTGAGTTCCCCAAAGAAGACTTGGAAGGCACTTATATCCTCATGGGATATGGAGGCGATGTCAGCAGGTCAACCGTATACAAGTTCAACTTCTCTTACCATTGGAAGTTCCTGCTGCACATCATCCTACACTGCCTCTCCAACAAATCAGGGGGTTGGGATCAAATCCCATATGAACTAGGATGCCTAGTTCATGGGTTGGTGAGAGGTCTCAGATTCAACTACTCACGATTTGTGTTGACCAACCTTATCAGCAATCTAAGCAGGGATACATTCTTCATGTATCCAAGATTTATTCAACACATAATCAACTGTGAGCTGGAACCAAGCAAGCTTGTCTGCGCAGCTGCTCTTCCTGTTCCATACATGAGGCCTACCATCTTCAAAATACTGAAGAAGATGTCCACTAACTTCACTGGAAGGTACACTCCATTACCTCCAGAGATGACTGAGCACATAGCTCCTGATGACATCCCTGTTATCCCCACAGGTGATGAACCCACACCAGCAACATCCACCACAATGCCAAAATCTTCTTTACCCATCAAAGTTACTTACCAGAGACGCCCCAAACGAACCTTGTTCAATCTACTCTGATTGAACAAGCTCCTCTTATTCACACCCAAAGGGCTAGAGTGGAATCATGGGCTCCCACTCAGTCCGAGGTCACCATCCTTCACATTTGACCTCAATGTGGGTTTTGAGCCTCCTCAGTCTCAAACCCCTGAGCCCGAACCCCAAGCCTTAAGCCCACAGGGTGAGTCTCTACATTCCCCTGTGCAGCCTTCTAGGGACAGCCCTACCATAGGCTCAATGCCTGTAGACATTGATCTAGGTCCCGGGTCAGTAGGACTAACCACCCTCTCTTTCACTGACCTTTTACTCCGCACTGATGAAGAGATTACATCTCTCCATGGCCATGAAGTTGATCTACAACACCCTCTAAAAGATCAACAGAGCCAAGAGGGATCCCTTGTCTCTAGCCCCCATCAGAAGCCAATTACTAAGGTGAGTCTCACTGATGTGGAGGGGACTCATATAGACTTAGCTGCCACTACTCAGAGTCTCTCATTGAGCTCTCAGGACAGTGGTAACATAAATAGGACTGAGTCTATGGCAACTTTGCCCATTGACATCTTTGAAAGAGATGACTCTGAGCAAAGGAAACCAGGGTGCCAAGAAGCCACATCTGGTGGTAAGACTGAGCATACTAGGTATGTTATCTCATCTCCCCGTGATTCTTCTCATGAAGATGAGGGAAGTATGCAACTAACACTTCAGTACTTGCTCTCTAAGGTCTCCAACCTGGAATCACAGGTGAGGATCTTAGAATCAAAGACTGCCACTCAGCAACTTGAGATTAACACCCTCAAGGCTAAACTAGCTGAGAAACGGACGGAGAGGTCTGTTAGGCATGTACCAATCAGGTCTCACTGACTTCTTCCTCTAGCTCATCTAGCTCTCAAGATGATGCTACCAAAAAGGGGGAGAAAGTTCAGAGACAAACATCACAGGAACCAAAGACCCAATCTGTTTCGTCCTAACTCATCACACTACCTGAATCATCTCAATCCTTTCTAGAGATTGACTCAAAAATGCTTCATGATCTCTACAGACTTTTCACAAAGTTCGTATTGAGATCATCCCTAGAACAGCCCAGCCCGACACCACACTTATATATTTTGGGGCTGAGGAGCTTCAAAGACTGACTGCACCTTCTACCACTGTGGAGGAAGTTGGTCAACCTAAGGTCTTCATGGAACCTGAGATTAGCTTCGAAGGGGAAATGGGGACTGATGGCCCAGCAACTAAAACAGTTGGGACAGAACTTGCAGCAGTCTCATCTTCCGAAGCTCAAGCTGAAGCTTCCGAAGCTTACATGGAAGCCTCGGAAGAACAAGAAAAGTCTTCCGAGGCCGAAATGGAAGCGCGGAAGGCTTATTTCAGATGTCCGAGGAACTGACCATCACAGATGTTATTGCTGAAATAGCATCTGAGGTGAGCAGGGAGGACATTTCTGACATTCCTCCAACCCAAACACCAGCTGAACTTCTCTCTCAATCACAATCCTCCATCCAAGAACCACCATAGTCAAGCACTGCCAAAGACAAAGGAAAAGGAAATTAACTGCGGAAGAGCTTCAGGAGGAGGAGAGGATTGAGAAGCTCAAAAAGAAAGGTAGGTTTCCTACTGAAAAGCTGCTAGCTGCTAGTTCTAAGGCAGCTGCAGCCAATCAGGAAGAGATCAACCAGAAGAGAATGATAGCACTCATTGACCAGCTCATCAGCCTAGGAGCTGTCAATGAAGAGATACTCCTGCTACCACTAGAGGAGTTGGTGACTTTGGAGAGGTCAACCAGGCTAAAACAAGAAGAAGAAGCCAGGTTGGCCTTGGAGAGGGAAGAAGAAGAGCGAAGGGAGGCAGCCCTGAAGCTGAGAGAGGATAGGATGAAGTTCCTACTCTCAAGAGGCTTCAGTCTTCCTGAACTGTCTCCACATGACGATGACATGATCCTGCTGCTCCACAATAAAGAGCAGGATCAAATGGAGAAGGAAAGGAAGAAGGCTGCTAGGGAGAAGTGAGGGAGAAGAAGAGGAGGGAGGAAGAGAAGGGGGTCACTGCCACCAAGAAGTCCAATGACAAAGCCTGGATGAAAGACTATCTCCGGGCTCATGGATTCTCTGGTAGGCAGGTGGGACCTATGTCCGAAAGGACACTCCAGCGGATAGTCAGTGAAATCAAAGCTGACATCCGTTTGGGGAAGAGAAGGGAGATGTAAAGGAGGGTACAGGGAACGGTCTCAACCCCAGCCACTCAACCACAACCACAACCCACACCAGAACCAACCCCTTTTCCGATCAAAACCGAACCCACTGATGAAACCTTCACCCCTCAACCCACAACCCTACCCAAACCTACCACATCACCTCAAGCACTCAAACTACCCATCCTAAAACCCAAGACACAACCCAAAACCACTAAACCTAAGCCTACCCAACAAAAACCAAGACCATCCCCTTAGCCTCCTCAACATCTCTCCTTTGAGGAAATAAAGGAGTTCAAGACGAGGCTCATCAACTGCACCACTTTGAGCAGCATCTCCTGTGAGGGAGAGCTTATCAACATCACCTATGTTGATAACTCTTCAAGCTCCCTCACCCTAGGCCAATTTCTTGAGTTGCCTGGAGACACCTTGGGCCAGGCTGCAAGACTTCTTGGTCTCAACTCCGATACCCTCAATGCTGAGGAGAAGAGACTAAGAAGGAGACTGGTGACTCTGCTGGATACCAGGAAAGAGGACAGGATTTCTGGTCAATCTCCTGGACCTAGAAATGCTATAATCCAGTGGAGGTTCGATGAACCTTCTCACAACTTTGTTATGGAAAGGGAGAATGGTGAAACCAACAGGCTTAATGCCACATCTGTACTGCATCTCAGCAGATTTGACCTTACTGAGCTTGCTGAGAAACCATTCTCCAATCCCTCCAACTCTGAGACTGCTGCACACATCAGAAATCATATCAGCGGTCTCCACTTGGCTGAACAAAGTAGAAGAGCCAGGATTGAAGAAGAGTTGAAGCTGAAAAGAGTGGAAGACAAGGAAAGACCAACCACCAAAGGCACAGCCTTTCTACAGATGGTGGAAGGTCCTGAATTGGAACCAATAGTTAGATGGGAATATGACTATACTTCCCATCAACTAACTCTTTTCAGAGGGCCACAACAGAGGGTACACATAATCCAAGGTGACAGAGTGGAGGTTCTGTCTACCAAGGATCTATACAAGATTCTCAGCACCACATCAGGAAAGAATGAAGACACTGATAAACACCTACTTTCCATGGTGCTGAGAGCTTGAGAAGAAGAGAGAAGTGAAGTTTTGGTAGCATCAGCCTAGGGGGAGTTTGTTGGATCATGATAAGGCTGGTGCAACCAAAACCACTTGACATAGTCATTTTTTTGGTGCTACATTAAAGGGCTTCCGAAGCCAAGCATGAGATCTTCCAAGAGTCTGAAGAACAACAGCTGAAGATATCTACTGAAGGCAAAAGCTGAAGTCAACTGCTGAAGACAACAGCTGAAGCCAACAGCTGAAGATATCTACTAAAGACAAAGTCTGAAAGAGCTTCCGAAGACAAAGTCTGAAAGAGCTTCCGAAGACAAAGTCTGATGAAAGAGCTGAAGACAAAGTCTGAGCTTCCGAAGACAAAGTCTGATGAAAGAGATGAAGACAAAGTCTGAAAGCTTCCGAAGACAAAGTCTGATGAAAGAGCTGAAGACAAAGTCTAAAAGCTTCCGAAGACAAAGAAGACTCCAAGCCTCGGAAGAAGCAGTCTTCCGAAGTATAAGTGCCTTCGAAAGAAGTTATACTTCTGAAGCACTTTATCCTTCGGAAGACAATGCTATGTCCAGCAGACAAAAGTATGGTCCCTGACAGTCTGCTGCAGACCTCTGATACAGCATGGCATCTTCCTAAAGAGCCATGTTATTGACCATACTTTATTCTACTATTCACCTTTTTTTGTTAGTACATGTTACCAACTTTAGTTGGTGACAAAAGGTAAGTCAGGGACATGTCCTGACTACCAACTCTCAGGCAAAATGCCTGAAAGACCTCACCTAGAGTCTTGTAGTATAGATGTAAGGTTAGAGGTGTCCAGCTGGTATCAAAGTATACCCGGCTGTAGGTAGTATTATATATATCTTCTCCTTGTAACTCTTTAGATAAGCGATTTGAGTCCAAGAGTCTTGTAATACTTTGAGTTGAGAAGCAATATATAAAAGTACCTTGAAAATTTACTTATTGTGTTTATTTTCTTACTGCTTGCTACTTGGTATATTGTGATCAACTCTTCACAGACTACTTGCTGAGTGTTGATTCAAGGTGAGTTTAAGAGAAAAAACTATCTGTTGAGTGACCCTTATTTCGATCCTACAGGCATGTCTCATGGCTTGTGAGTGTTGTGTTGTTCATATCCAAAACATAAGTGTTTCCTTTTCTTGATGCTTTAAGAAGGATCCATTCTGCTGGAACTACAAAACCTGGCTTAAGAATGTAACAATTAGTGTTATCAAATAATGTTGTGTAGTTTTGATCACAAATTTGAGATACACTAAGTAAATTATACTGCAAATTTTCGCAGTAATTTACTTTTTCAAAAGTTAACACACCATTTGTTACCATTCCTTCACCAACTATTTTACCTCCCTTCTTATCCCCACCAAATGCCACATAAGAGGCATGTTTATGTTTGAAGTCATGGAGAAGAGAACAGTTTCCTGTCATGTGGCTGGAACAACCACTGTCAACATACCACTTGTTGTCAGCTCTCCATGATTGTTCCTCTCTGGCCATTGGAGGAACTTTGTTTTCCATATGAGCCATTAATGCTTGATTCTCTTCCAAGACTTCCTTCTCATACATACTCCAGTAACATGTTCCATCTTAAAGTATGATCAGTCCCGACTCCTTTGAATTGCTCAGTCCTGCTGATTCATTTGTGGCTGGTGGGGATGTATTTGTCAGCTGTGGTTGTCTGAGCAGAGATTTTTGAGAGGTTGGTTGCTGGTGCTGATACTGCTGATACTGCTGATGCTGATGCTGCTGATGCTGATGCTGCTGATGCTAAGGGGGTCTCATCTCCGGAGGTGATTGTTGATTGCATTCTCTAGAAAAGTGTCCATAGAGATTGCACTTGAAGCATCTGACCTTGGACTTGTCAACACCAATCTTTGATGTTTTACTAGTTGCAGCCAGATTCTTGTTTCTCCCGAGATATGCTTAGCTCTGTAAGCAATCATTGCCATCTGCCATTGTAGATCCATCTCTTCCACTACATCAGGATGTAGTTCTTCCAAGTCTTGTTGGCAAATGTTTGCTGATGTTAGTGAGCTTCTCAGGTATGCTTGAAAGCTAGAACTAAAAGCTGCAAAGGTTGCTTTTGTTCTTCATAATCCAATATCACAGTGATTGGTTCTGACTGATTGTTTTGTTGAGAAGATTTTGCAGTTGCTTGAGTTGTATCTCTTTTCTTAGCAGATCTTCCTTTTTCCTTTGATTCTTACTTTAAGATGATTTCTTAGAGGGTTTACAGGCATAGAAACTGACTTCCTCTTCATCATCACTCAAAGTACAAGAGTTATCACCATCATTATTTGAGATAAATGCACTTCCAGCATTTTTGGTTTCTTTGAAGTGATAAGGTGAGACATGAGTTCTCACACTTGTTTTTTGATTGTTCATCCATTTCAAGAGCCTCTACTTTAGCAACCAGTGTGTCTAGACCAGTTGTCTTAAGATCTATGGTGTTCTTGAACATGGACACAGTCTGCTTCCAACTTTCAGGTAAAGTATGGAGCATCTTCTTGTTAAGTTCCTCAGTAGTATACTTCAACTCCAAGATGTTCATCTCAGTAACGAGTTGCATGAATCTATGGAGTTGTTGAGGAATTGATTCACCCTTAATATGATGAAAGGTTTCATATTATGATCTGAGGGTGTTTTTCCTGATACTTCTGATCTCATCACTCCCTTCACAGAGAGTATGAAGTATCTTCCACAAGGAGTTTGCTGTCTTATAATTCTCACATCTGATCAATATCTCTTCCGGCAAAGCCATACTAAGCAAACTGTATGCTTTAATATCAACTTTAACCTTTTTGACATCATCAGGTGACAAATCTTTTGTGTGATTGGCTGATTTTTGTCATTATAATGCGGCCAAGAGTGGGTGGAATATAAGGACCTTCAGTGATGGACTCCCACAAGTCAGAATCAGTGTAGTTCACATGATTCCTGAACTTGATTTTTCAGGACTTGAAATTAGCTTTTGTTTCCAACTTCGGTGGTTGATATGATCCACCAAAAGTACTCATGTTTAATTAAAAGTTATGAAACAAAACTTGAATGTTAAAGTAGACAAATCTATCAAAGACTCAGATCTAGTATTCAATTGATTTGAATATAGATCTAAATCAATCAAGCAATGAACTTGCTGAATGATTAGTCTCTGAATTAATTGTTTAAAAGACAATTAAACAATTTTAATACTGATAGATCAATTGATCTAAATCAATGAGCACTTGGCTCTGATACCACTTGTGAATCCAAGAATCTCAATTCAGGAATTATCAGTATTAAAATAAAATCAAATTAATGATCACGGAATTATCATTAATTGCTGTTTAATTGTGTTAATGATTATCGAAGAACACAAACACAAAGACACAGTAAATACGTATACAATAATTATTCAAAAGTATTTCATTAATTATCAAGTAATGATTACAAAAGAATAATTATGAATAACTATGAACAATGATTTCTGTGAATCGAATTAATGTTGTTATTGATGTGACGGCGGCTAGGGTTGCACGATGATATAATGCTTGACAGCCGTAATATTGCTTGATTGTGTTCTCCAAGATGTGAAACCTAGGACTCATATTCATAGACGCTTTGAGTCGGTTAAGGAAACACCGGATCTCTTGGGATTTGTTATTGATTGGTTGACTTGTTTGACTTGTTGATATTTGAAATAATAGAAGTGTTCTGAACTTCCGCAGTGTTCTGAGCTTCCGCATGAGCCTTGTCTTCCACACAAGTTTTGCTCTTCCGTAGATGACTTGCTCTTCCGTAGATGACTTGGTCTTCCGTAGGAAGTTTGTCTTCCGCACAAGTTTTGCTCTTCCGTAGATGACTTGCTCTTTCGTAGATGACTTGGTCTTCCGTAGGAAGTTTGTCTTCCGTAGAAGTCTTCACTTCATGCAATCCTTGATCATCCGCAGGAATCTTCACTTGAGTGATTTGGTCTTGTAAGAAACATATCTACGGATTAACATTATTGTTCATCCGTAGATGTTTCTTACACTTGGCTAAATTCAGACATCCTACCAAGTATATTGATTTTCCTGTCATCACAGAGCAACACATATATACATGGGTTAACCTATATATTCAATGCACATATATATATATATACTGATGGTTAGTTACAATCATTAATTACAAGACTTGATTAAAGTTCTAAGCCTATACAAAATGATCTAGTCCTATCCTTCCTAGATCCAACAATACTCCCTCTTAGGCTTAGATCCTTGTAATCAGTCCTTCAAAACTGCAAGCTCTTTGACTCTTGATATGATTTTGTTGTAGAAGTAAGATATAGCAGCCTTTTGATCATCATATTTGTACTTGATCTCCATCTTGCTGATCTTCTTCAGAGTCTCGAAGCTTAGTCCCAGAACGTCCTCCTCCGTAGTGAGTGTTTCTAATACTTTGTCATTCTTCACCACTTCTAGCTCATCTTGTTCAGATAGTCGGAGTTCTGTTACTTCATCATATGTTCTTCATTTCATCAATCCAGCGTTATGTCTTCTTCTTTTGTAGGTTTTGCATGAAGTTTGTCAATCACCTGGATCACATGAACATGCAGGAACAGGTCCTTTTGAGCTGCTTCATCACTCAGCTTAGGAAAGAATTTGTCATGTAGATATGAGGTGTAGCTGGGATGAAGTAGCTTGATTTCCACAGGATCAAAAATCCTGATCCTATCAGCCTTTTTGTTCTCTGCATTCCTCAGCAGCACAAGTTCTTTTGTTCTCTCCACATATCCCCATTCAGTTATAGGAAATGTGTACTGAGTCCCTTCAATGTACTTGATTGCTGCTGATTTCCTATTATTGTATCCAACCCTCTTTAAAAATTCATCATCTACGGATTCTGAGGCATTGGACTTATATCTTTTAACCCCTTTAATTCTCCTTCTGTGCTCATTATCCTCTCTCTTGGCTTCAGCCAGCACATCATCTTTGAATTTTGTTTTCAGCTTACCTACAATGGTTGAGAAGTCTGTACCCTTGGGTGTATTGGGTAATTTGTAATGGTAAGGCTTTGCAGATCTTTACCCGAGACATGATATTGCAAGTCAGCAGTCAATATACGGCGAAAGCTATATGGGACATGATCAAAACCCGACACCTCGAGGCTGATCAGGTCCGGGAGGCATGTTTGCAAACGTTAGCACTAGAGTTCGAGACGATAACCTAAAGTTTTCAAGCCTAGTAAGTTGTCAAGCCTAGTAAGTTGTCAAGCCTAGCTTCTAAATCCACGGCCCTTGGAGAAACAATTGAGGAAAAGAAACTTGTAAAGAAGTTCTTAAAGACCCTCTCAAGAAGTAAGTACATTCAAATCGTGGCCTCACTTGAACAAGTTCTGGATCTAAATAAAACCTGATTCAAGGAAGTCACCGGTAGACTAAAAGCTTATGAAGAAAGAATCCGAGAGAAGAACTCTCAAGTGGTGTTTAACCAAAACTTATGTTCGGGAGTGGGAATCATCAAGTGGCTCGAGGGCCTAAGAATCAAGGGGCCGAGGCCGATCAAACCAAGGAAGGGTGTGAGGAAGAAACATGGGACAAGACCGAACTACAAGCAATCAAGGCACTCAAAACCGGAACCAAGACAAGCAAAAGAAAGACCGCTCCAAGATCTTATGTTACTGTTGTGATAAACTAGGGCACTTCGCCTCTAGTTGTCTCGAAAGGATTTAAAAACTTCAAGAAGTTAATAAACGGAGGCTCAAGAAAATGGGGCTGCTATGTTTATGCATGAGGAAGTGTTCTTTAATGAAGAAAATCTATCCTTAAAGAAGTATGAACCAAACCCGATTGACTACGAGGTTTGGTACTTGGATAGCGGGGCGAGTAACCACATGACAGGTAACCGCATTGTCTTCACCGAATTAAATCATAAGATCACGGGGAAGGTTAAATTTGGGGATGTGATGTTTATTGATATAAAAGGTAAAGGATCAATCTTGTTTGAAGGAAAGGCCGGTGAACAGCGATTACTTGTCGATGTTTACTACATACCCGAGCTAAAAAGTAATATATTTAGTCTCGGTCAAGCAACCGAGATGGGTTGTGACATCCGAATGAAGAACCAATTCCTAACCATACATGATGAAAATGATAAACTCTTAATGAAAGTAATGAGAACCCAAAATTGCTTTTATAAAATAAAATGAAAGTTGGTATCCCAGTTTGTTTGCAAACTAAAATCGAAGATGAAGTTTGGAGATGGCATGCACGCATTGGCCATATAAGTTTCGAGACCATGCATCTCATGGCCAAGAAAGAGCTCGTGAAAGGCTTACCGTGTTTGGAACACAAGAACCAAGTTTGTGAATCATGCCTAATAGGAAAGCAAGCAAGGTCCTCGTTTCCAAACGCCACTACATACAAAGCGACCTAGTCAGTAGAACTCATCCATGGCGACTTGTGTGGACCAATTACTCCACCCACAATCGCAGGTAACAAATATATATTTGTTTTAATAGATAATTTTTCATGATATATGTGGACGTTTGCTTTGAAAGAAAAAGGTGAAGCATTCGAATACTTCAATACATTTAAGGCGTTGGTTGAGAACGAATTCAGGACAATGATAAAAGTACTTTGGACAGATAGAGGTGGGGAATTTACCTACTAAAATTCCGAAGGCATTATGATAAAACCGGAATCAAAAGGCACCTAACCGCGCCATACACAACACAACAACATGGCGTGGTGGAAAGAAGAAACCAAACCTTGATGGAGATGACTAGAAGTATCTTAAAGGCCATGCAAGTTCCTAATTACTTATGGGGCGAAGCAATCTGACACTCCACGTATTTGATTAATCAGGTCTACACACGATCCTTGGAAGACAAAACCCCATACGAGATGATCTACAAAAGAAAACCGAAAGTTGATCATGTGAAGGTGTTTGGATGTATAGTGTATGCTAAGGTGGAACTCGTCAATCTAAAAAAGCTGGATAATTGGTCAAGAGCTCTAGTTCATCTTGGGTGCGAACCGGGCATAAAGGCTTACCGACTTTAGAATCCTAACAAATGGAAAGTTATAATACGTCATGATGTGGTTTTTATTAAAAACAAAGCTTGGGATTGGAAGGTGACAAAATAATAAAGTAACCAAGAACCAGGTATGCTCAGTGTTACATGGGATGAAAACCACTCTGTTGGGCCTGATCACAAAGAAAACGAAGATATAAGCAGCCCCGGAACTGAATGTAGCCCACAACACAATTCAGCAAGCTTACAAGAAGAGGTGCAGCAGCCCACTGATGCAACCGAAGCTGCTGGACCAGCCCTAGAGCAGCCCGATGAGCCCACTGTCGAGACCAACAAAAACCTAAGAATGACCTCTCGAGTTTCAGTTTTACCTAAACGACTCCAAACAGATTATGTTTTATTTACTAACAATGATTATGGGCAGCTTTTACAGGTTTCATGTGACGAACCAACTTCCTATCAAGAAGCAAAAACAAAGAAGGAGTGGGTTCAAGCCATGATGCCGAGCTAGATTCAATAAACAAAAACAACATGTGGAGTCTAGTCGAACTTACTCAAGGAGTAAAACCCATTGGTTTAAAGTGGTTGTTCAAGATCAAGAAAAATACCAACGGGACGATAAACAAGTACAAGGCCCGGTTGGTTGCAAAGGGTTATGTGCAACAACCCGGGATAGATTTTGAAGAAGTTTTTGCCCCAGTAGCTCGGATAGAGACTATACGATTGTTGATAGCTCTCGCTGCCACAAACAAGTGGGAACTTCACCACTTGGATGTAAATACTGCATTTTTAGATGGAGACTTGAAAGAAACCGTCTATGTTAACCAATCGGTTGGGTTTAAAAAGAAATGAAAAGAATCGAAGGTTTACAAACTTGCAAAGGCATTATACGGGTTGCGCCAAGCCCCTCGAGCTTGAAATACAAAGTTAGATAAAATTCTAAAGGCGTTTATGTTGACGACTTATTTGTCATAGGAACAAGTCCACTCATAATCAGTGAATTCAAGAAAGCAATGTCCTTTAAGTTTGAGATGTTGGACCTCGGGAAACTAACTTATTGCCTCGGAATAGAAGTAAAACAAATGGAAGATGGGGTAATAGTCACTCAACAAAGCTATGCTCAACGTATTCTAAAGGAGGCGGGCATGAATAAAGCTAATCCGGCTCAAGTGCCAATGGAGCCCGGGTTAAAACTTTCAAAAGCCGAGAGGGAAGATGAGATCGATGCTATAGAATATCAAAAGTTGATAGGTTGTCTATGATACCTTTTACATACAAGACCGGACTTGACTTATTTCATATGTGTGCTTAGTCGCTACATGCAAAGCCCACGCGAGTCACATGAGAAGGCAATAAAACATCTTCTAAGATACCTACATGGAACAACAAGCTTTGGAATCAAGTATGATAGAAAAGGTCCGACAAAGATCATTGGTTATAGTGATAGTAGTCACAACGTAGATGAAGATGATGGAAAAAGTACTACCGGCCACATCTTTTATTATGGTAACTCGCCCATCACTTGGTGTTCATAACAGCAAGCTACGGTGGCATTATCTTCATGCGAGGCCGAGTTCATGGCTGCCACGACGGCTTCGTGTCAAGCAATTTGGCTAAGAGACTTACTTGCGGAAGTAACGGGGTGGAAAGAAGAAAAGGTGGCGATCCGGGTAGACAATAAATCGGTTATTGCATTATCAAAGAATCCCGTGTTTCACAGTAGAAGCAAGCATATACATACAAGGTATCACTTTATCCGGGAGTGCGTTGAAAACGAGCAAATTAAAGTAGAGTATATATCCGGAGAAGAACAATTGGTGGATATACTTACAAAACCGTTGGCCAAGATGAAGTTTAAAGAAATGAGGAAAATGATCGGAGTTGAACACCTCCCTAGCTCCAACCTAGAATTAGGGGGGTGAATGTTGGTTTAATTTCACGGTTAGGATTCAAATCGGGATCCAACCCGACCCAAGCGCCTAAGTGGATGATAATTTAAAGTGGTATTATCCAAAGTGGTGTTAGGGATATCTATTAATTTAAATCTCTAGATAAGATATGTATTAGATTATTTTGAATTTGTATTCTAGTAGGTTTATGAGACTTGGATACCAAGTTTCATCTATTATAAATACCAAACCAAGTTTAAGGGTTTGGGTATCAAGAAAGTTATTGTATTGTGGTTTTGAGTTATTTTTCATAATATAATAAAAGTGAGTATTACTTATAATTGTATGTGATTTGATTCTTGGACTTGACAAACCATGTAAAGGACATCCATAGAATTACCTTCTTACTCTAAACTTCCTAAGTTCTTCAATTTAACCTCTCATACTCATAGCTTTTGCTCTTACTCTTATACATATTGCTAAGATTTCACACATCTTACACGCATACTGACTTAAGCGTCGGAGTGCACTCGGAGCTCAAGCACTAAGGACTTCTAACGGGTTTCTTGTGGTTGCAGCTCATATAGAAAAGGAGAAACAAGCCAACAACATTCATGAAAAGAATTCGAACCAGATGAGTCACCCCTCTTGCACTGCTTCTTCTTTGACTCGTCTTAAGGTGAGGAATTTAGAACAACATTTAAAATTTGTTATATTACCAGGTCTCTGAACATATAAGCATCACCTACACCAAGTATCTACCCAATTCCATGGACTTGTGCACCCCTATTTAAACGAAGTCTTATTACTACTTCCGTCAAACCTAAACATCTTGTTTCTAGACAGGTGTTTACCGACAAAACAAACACTGTTTACAATTTCTACATAGTCGGACCATCCAAACAAGTAGACACACTACATGCTTCAGGGCCACAAGGTTTATATTACAATATTACATCACCAAGACCATTTAGGTGCTGTTTGTTTCTGAAAAGGTAAAACGTCTGCAGTCTGCAGACCACATCTGCAGACATCTGCAGGAGAAGAGGTGGACCAAACCTCTGCAACCTGTATTAAGAAGACTGTTTGTTTTGTAACGTCTGCAAACTGTTGAAATAAACTGAAATTAATAAAAAGTTAAAATAAACAGAAATTTAAATAAACTGTCACAATAAACTGAAATTAAAATAAATTGTTAAAGAGTTTTATTATGATTATAAACAATCACCAATTCATGCATAATTATAATTGACCATACAAAATGGACACAAAATGCAGAAACAATTAACTTTGACCAATTATCAACATACTTTGATTGAGTTTTTTCAATTGCCATTCACATTCAACATTGACCATAAAAATGGACACAAAATGCAGAAACAACAGTGGCTACAAGCTGCACAATACATGACCATTTCACGACCCAAAAAGTCAAACTTTATATTAAGAAACAATAGTGGCTACAAGCTGCACAATCTTGATTTTTTCCAATTTCAAGAATAACAAAACCTCATGTATTCCATCTCAATGCTCAATTACAAAGAAAAACAATGAAAAAAAACTAACTAAGCCCTATTACTACTTTCAATAGCTTGTTCCCTTTTGCCATTCTTCTATATTGATTGAATTCAAGAGTCCGATTTGTAGGAGTCCACGAGGTGCGATCTTTGACACATTGGAGGGTCAATCGAACTAACAAACCCACAGCTCCTTCCCTGTCCCTCATTAACTTCAGAAAAGAGACAGAGAGAAGTTCAGAAGTTAAGTCACCAATAGTAATACAACTGCATGACTTTAATATAAGCTTTGATCAATGTTGAATGTTGTTTCTAAGCGAATGCATACATAAAGATTTTGAAGTCTGTGATTCACATGACAATGCAGCACATACCTAAGGCATGATTCAGAAACCCACTTTTCTTTTACTATAACAATTAAAAAAGGCATGATTCACATATTAAACAGCAAAAAACGGGAACCGGAATAATCTGTAGTCGAGCAGGACAGCGACGGTGAAACCTAATCGAGCAGAAGGGGGAGTGGCGACGGGGGGAGTGGCGAAGGGGGGAGTGGCGACGGGGGAGTGGCGACGGGGGTAGTGGCGACGGGGGTAGTGGCGACGGGGGGTGGTGGCGACGGGGGAGTGGCGACGGTGGAGTGGCGACGGTGGGAGTGGCGACGGTGGAGTGGCGACGGTGGGGAGTGGCGACGGGAGGAGGCGACGGGGGCGAAGCAGACCTCTTTGTGGGGTGTGGGTAAAAATCGGGGGTTAGGGTTGATATGTTAAGAAGAGGTGGGAAGAGGTGGGAAGACTTTAGTCCACCTCTTCTTGGAGAAGAGGTCACGCATACCTTTTTTAGTGAAACGTCTTCAGAAAAACAAACACTCTGCAGACCATAAACGTCTGCCCGCCTCTTTTTGGCGCAGACAAAAGAGCTTCAGAAGCTCTTTTTCAGAAAAACAAACACCACCTTAGTGTTAAGATGGTTGTAATTTAAACTCGTTTGGCTTTGCTATCTTTTACGAATTGAATTATTAAGGGCTTTCATCAAATATTATGTACTGCTTGCGGTACGAATAGAATAATTACAAAAGAAATATAGTTAAATCATAAATATAAATTAAAAAACATAATTATAATATATATAACTACAAGAACTCTTAACTTGTAAAAGATATAACAAGCATATATTCATTCTAATTTTATTCTTCTTTAAGTGTAAGAGTTTATAACTTGTAAATCGTTTTACGTTAACATAAATTGCGAATATGTGTGAGAGAGAAAGCAAACCCATTTCTAACAAGCAACAATTAGTAATATTTGATTCTCTGTTTTGTGAACAATAGGTGAGAGTCACAACCAAGAGATTATGTTTCTGTTCTTGTCTAAAGTAAATTTCACATAAGAATTATGTAACTGATCAAAATAAAAAAATGAAAAGAAGAATTTGAAGTTTTGTACGCTTCTATTCTTATTTGGCCTAATTATGGGTTTAAAGGTGCTCTATTTAGTAATTTGTTGCGAGTTTTAACCTTGTGGGCCAGTTTATGCTTTACGACTGCGGGTTTTTATTTGTTGGCCCGGCGAAAATAGCTTCTATTTTTTGGTTTAAAATTTTTAAATATAGGTAAAAGACTCGAGCCAAGTCCGAGCTCATATAATCTCAAATTTACTAATTTAATTTAAGAAAAGACTCGACTCATTTATTTTTTTATATGAAGCTCGAGCTCAGTTGTTATTGGTTTTTAATCTTAAGTCAGCTCGTACTCCACTAATAATTATGGGTGAGGTTATTCTAAAAGTGTATTTTTGCTACAAGTGTGAGAAGACACAATTACCCTAAAAGAGTCACAAAAAATTATATCTTACAATCTAAATCGAATTTCAAAAAAGTAATTCGGAATTTATGTTCCTCTCGTCGTCCTCTTTCAGAAAAAAAAATAAAAAATAAAAAAAATTTATTGTGTCTTTATATGACACAATGACGTCATTGTGTCTTTCGTAATGACACAATGACGTCATTGTGTCTTTCGTAATGACACAATGACGTCATTGTGTCTTTCGTAATGACACAATGACGTAATTGTGTATTTTACAAATGACACAATAATAAAACGTCAATTTTTTATTTTATTTATTTTTCGTTTATTTTTTCTTAGTGAGTACGACTAGGGGAACAAAAGCTCCGAATTATTTTTTTGAAATTCGATTTAGATTGTGAGATATAATTTTTTTTGACTTTTTTGACTTATTGTGTCTTCTCACACTTTGTAGCAAAAATACACTTTGTATTTGAACCTATTTCATAAATTATTTATTAACAATTTAATTATTTTGTTACATATTTATATGGAAATACGGATAAGAGCTTGGGTTTTATGCTAAAGTCATTAAAGTTAAGCGGTGATTCTTCCTTTGAACATAAGAGTTCGAGCCCTGCCCATGACGAATTGATATGAATTAGTTATAGTGTAGTTTAGAAGTAGATTAGATAGGTGTGTAAATTGTAATTCTAAAACAAACTTATATAACAATCAGATATGTATATTGTCTAAAATGCATTATATGATCATGATCATTTATATCCTAAAAATGTAGTAGTAATAATTATGATTTATAAGGTATGATATGTTTGTAAACAATAGACTCATTTACTAAAACTAGAAATACTCAAATTGCATAGAATAAAATGTTTTCTTTTAGGGTGTAAATTTTTTAAACAAATATTAGCATATAAAAAAACTATAGCTACTTAAAAATCATGGAGTAAGTTGATTGATAACTATTTAGTTTTCTATTTTAAATTCAAATTAGATGATTGTATCATATATTTAAAATTTGTGATTACTTGAACTCCTAACTGTTATTTTTGTCACTGACGTTTTGTTAAATTTGCAATTTCATTCAAAAACTTTTTTTTGCTATTTCAGTCACTTTAGTTTACCAAATGTTACAGTTTTCATCCACTTCACTAACTCTGTTAAGATCTTAGTTACTATGAGGGTATTTTAGTCTTTTTCAACACCCCCATTATCCAATTAAAATAAATTAATCAATTAATATTCAATTAAAACTAAAAAACATGAAGTGACTAATGAGACCGGGCGTTTCGATTTAAAAGCTTCAATTAACCTTAACTCATGTTCGATTGAGTTCTGTGAGATTTTAATTAATCTTCACATTTTGTTCTAACGTGTGCCTTTATTCGATTGAGGGCTGTTGTAGGATTGAGTTATGTGTTGTTCACGCATTGTTTGATTGAGGTATGTTGTTGTAACATTTGTTTGAACGTGACAACACCAAAACTCAATCAAACAAAATGTGACAACAATAGATCTCAATCAAACAACAGTGCGCGTTCGATCAAAACGTGAAGATCAATTGAAATCTCAGTATCCCACAACACATCTCAATCGAACAACATGAGTTAGAGTTAATTGAAACTTTTAAATCAAACGTCCGGTCTTACTAGTCGCCCCATATGTTTTTTTTAGTTTTGATCGAATATTAGTTGATTAATTTGTCATAATTGGATAATTAGGGTGTTGAAAAATACTAAATACCCTCATATTAACGGAGATCTTAACGAAGTTAGTAAAGTGGATGAAAATGACAATATTTGATAAACTACAGTGACTGAAATGACAAAAAAAATTTGGATTGAAATAGCAAATTTAACAAAACGTTAGGGATGAAAATGACATTTTACTCTTAGTATAATATAGAATAAATATTTGAAACTCGGGTGGGAGTTCGTCTATTAAATTGTTTCAGTATATGCTCGATTTTAGACTCAAACTCATTTATACTCGACTCATTTATGAATAACTCATTATTAATTAATATTGTAATTCTTTTGAATTGAGTTCACTGATTATTTAAAGGGATTAAGGAATCAACAAAGAACCACGACAATCATAAAGATAAGACAACTATTAATCGTATCTCTTTCTTTTTACTTAAAGAATTATAAGACAATTATCTATTCTCTCTTTCTCTTTCTACTATATCTAGTTATCTTAGAGCATTCACAACCCGTGCCCTATAATCATGTGAGTGTGTTTGGTATATTATATGTAATGATTTTGAGTGGTTGTGAGTGGAGGAGAGAGAAAATGTTATTGTGGATTGGTATATTTGAAGAATCACTGTACATCCTTATAAATTTTTTAATATTTTTGAAAGTGGTTGTGAGTGAAGGAGAGAGAAAAAGTAATGAAAAAGGTATAAAAATATATTATTTAATTGAAAGGAGAGAGAAGAAGTAGTGATTTTTAGTGTAATTATATGGATAAAGATAAGGAATGGACTGTGAATGCTCTTATATCAACTACACAACTAATTATGTGGTTTTTAGTGTTATCTACTTAAAATTTTTTACTGCGTAAATATGTTTCATATAACATTAATTATCATCTTAACGATTGGTCATAAGTGATACCCCACTTGATTAGCCTAAACACCTTAATATGATCTTGTTCAGTATATTTCGGTTCCATGTTCCACGATCTTTTAGTATTTATTTATTTTAGCTTGATGATATGCCCTAAGCCTCTTTAGAAGACCGAAGTCATTAGTGCTTTGCATAAGAGGTAAGAGGGCCATAAATACTATTGGTGCCTATCATAGACTTGCCCTGAGTTAGAAGGGTTTTCTGAAGGTCTTCCTCAAGGGCCACTTGGCTCTTGCTTGATAGGGGGCTTCCATTCACCAGCGCAGACTAAAAGTGATCTCCGAGTCGTGCTGGATAGTCACCCATCACATGGCTCTCAAACAGTAATTAGTTGTTAGTATTATCAAGTTAGTAATATTCGTCAATGTTAAGATTTGAATCTTAAACCTTCAAAAAAGATAAAACCTGTCATATCCTTTTTAATCACTAGGCCAAAAGATAATTAGCACAAGCTTTTAGTATTATACTTGGTTTTTCCCATTCGTCAATAATTATAAGCAGATAATGCTGCTTATATTCGAAGAGAAAAGGAGATTAATTTAACCAAGTTAGAAAATTCTTTCATTTATGATCGTTAAATAAATCATTAAAACGGCATATTAATTCATCACATATAATTTTGCATAATTATTTTTAACGTATTTATGTAGCTAGTTTATTTGTTTGTATGTATTTATACGGGTACATAAAATAAAAATCTAAAAATTAAAAAAAAAATAAAAAAATGTCTATTCTGTTGACGCGAACGAGTTTTTAGACACACGTATTCAGTGGCGGAGCTTGAACTGTTTCGTAGGGGGGGCGGGGGCGAAATTAATTTTTTTAGTGGGGGCGAACTCGATATTTATATAAAAGTTTACACCACCGGGCCAAAAATTACACTATCGGGCTAAAATTTAACACTACGGATGAAAAAATAGGGGGGGCGAGCCCCCCCCCCCCCTGCCCCAATGATGCTCCACCAGTGCACGTATCGCAGCAGTGACATAAACCTGTGCAAAAGATTAACGTTGAAACATTATTACAAACCCCTACAAAGAAGGGGGCGTTGATACTATACGTAAATTAGATGTGAAATTTTTTTATTTGTGTTACCAAACCATAAATAAAGTTAAACATTATTTTTCTTATAGAATAGTATTACGAACCCAGCAATTGCTACACTTTAGATTGTGAAAAAAATAAATGTTTTTTTTATTATTTATAGAGACAAAGAAAAATCTTTATCTAAACTTGCTCGCTCGTTTAGGTGCAATTAACGGTGAACAATAAACGTTTTTGATGTTTTATATTAAAAACGCAAAACCTATACATCAACTCATGTGTTGTACCAAAATGCAAAACAAAAAATAACGTCAAAATATAAAATATATTTTTTTAATTGACTGACTTGCAAAATCGGTATGTGCGTTGCGGTGATGAAATGACGTGATTCGGTACGTAGAAGAAACGTAGGAATTATGGCGGTACGGTTTTAGAGTCTAAAACATATGTATAAACTAGTATTATGTCTCGTATGTTACAATCTAATAATTAAAAAGATAAATAAAGTGAAAAAGAATATAAGAAATGTAAAAAATGACAAATCAAAAAACCAAAAAAAATTTGAATTGTAAATAGCAGGAATCGAACTTGTACGCTACCACCAACTGTATCACCACCATCTTTGTGCATTAACTTTGACAAAACATATTATCTAAAAGTAAAAGTCGATATTTTCATAGCCGACCCCTATATTTGATACTATGGACTTCAGATCGCATCGATTATAATTTTTCTCAAATGTATGTGTATTTTAAAACTAAATAATTTTCTAGTTTGAATGTAAATACATTAATTATAAGTTGTATAATTGGTACTAATTAATGTAGTAGAGAAGTTGTTCCCGATGCTGAGAGCATGAAGCTTGTTGAGACGAGACAATGTGTTGCTGGCAAAGATACCAATAAAGTCGTAACATCTGATCAACGGTGGAATCAACACACAATGTGATGATGGCGCGATAATGAAGTAGAAGGTTTTGATTATTTAGATGTTTCAAATCAACGTAGCAAAAGTTAGGGTGAAGAGATTAGATTTCGATTGCTCAGAAGGTTGATGCCTAGGGGTTAGGGTGGAGGCGAAGTGAATAAAGAGGCTAGGGTGGAGGTGAGATGACGAAGGAGACTGATTTTAACGTTACAAGTTAAATAGTTGGTGGGTGGTGAGCTGACGATGGAGAGGAATTAATCCTTTAGTATTATAATCTTTAAATCCAAATACATTTTATATTCATATTTTTAAATTTAAATAAGAGATATTTTGATATTTCAAAAAACATATACATAATATTATAACAGAAATCCATCTGATGAACAATTTGTATTATTTATGCATACCTTTGAACCTTCTTTGTAATTTTTCATACTTATGGCCAAAAAGTAAAATCAATCTTCAACACATGGATCTTTAACGTAGTGAACTCTAAGATTTGAGGAAAAAGGCTATAAACCTAATTAATAACCATATAATGAAATAGCACAATGAAAATTTGTTTATTTATTATTCATATTAATTAAACTATTTTAGAAGAACCAACTCACACACTCTTTAAACGTACTTTTAGATATACATTATTAACGATAACCACCATCATTTTAGAACAATCAACCACTTGGGAAATAACATATTCACTATATATACATTTCTTAATGTTTATTTTTACAACAACATAATATTTTCAAGACCTTCTTTAACTCGTATTGGCTTTCACTTCTTGTTCTACGTATTTGATATGAGGTGCATATCTTTATCTACATTTCGGTATTATTTATATCCATAATCGAGCCATGAGCTTAATCCACTAGTTGGAACTTGGATGTTGTACAAGAAAAAAAACGTAAGGAAGCAAGTATATAATAGGAAATCTATGAAAATAATCATCATCAAAATACTGCAATTTTATTTTCTCTTTTATATAAATAAATTAGTGTTTCAAATTTCACTTCAATTTTTATTCTTCGAGAATTTGAATTAAAACAATGATCAACAAATGATTATAGTCTAATCTATTTAGTGTCGTTTTCTTATGTCAAATAGATTAGCCTTGTTACGTATAGAAATTCATAACTTTTATAGCGCATGTGAGTTAATTCACAATTTTCTTTATCGTATCTTTTCTCTCAACCACTAGAAACCCAACAAAACCCTATTTTCATCTTCTTATTATATAGACTTATTGTCACTTTAGTTTAAAGTAATACATCAAACAAGTTATGAATAAAAGCATATGTTATATTCGATTTTAAATTCTGGATAGTTATGTAAAACTAAAAGCATATGTTAGGTAGATGTGAACAAATCAATTAAAACAATGGTAGGTTTTAACCGAACTAGATAAGTCAACTTGGGTCAAACCGTTTTTCTAATAAACCAGTTTGGGTTATCTACGGTTATTGTTGGTGCAAACCCAACTCGTTAGGTTATTAACTAGAAAACCGTTATTTTTAATAAAAAATAAATAAAGACTAAATATATAAAATAAACTTTTTATTTAGTCTCGACATTTAACAAATTACAAATCATGATTTCAGACAAAAAACATAAATATTTAGGAACACATTTATCTTTTGATATATAATAATGTGGCATTCTGCTATTAATGAGGGTACAAGTCTTATCATATGAAAAAATAATATACATTTTTTAAGTAAGCTTAGAAAGGATGCTTTTGAAATAGTAAATACAAACATATAATAATTTTTCTCTGTAACTAATTGAATTAATTCAATATTCTCTCCTCTCTCTTACTTTACGTGATAGGTTTTATATACATGTGTAATTTACTAGATTAAAGCGAACATATATACATACATGGTAGAACATTTACGGTCCGTTCTATTATGCTATTAATGAGGGTACAAGTCTTATTATATGAAAAAATAATATACATTTTAAGTATGCTTAGAAAGGATGCTTTTGAAATATGCATATACAAACACACTACAAGAACTGTCGCTAATAGCGGCGACGTCATTAGTGGCGACGTGACTATTAGCGGCGACACCAATAGCGGCGACGCCATTAGCGGCGAGATGTCGCCGCTATTGGTTACGATCCGTTTCACATTTTCAACGTTAGATCTGGCCGTTGATCTTGGTTCAGATCTAACGGATAGTATTTAGCCGTACACGAGGCAATAGCGGCGACACTATTAGCGGCGACACTATTAGCGGCATGTCGCCGCTATTGCCTGAAAGTATGTCCCGGTAATTTTCTTACCTCCATCTGCACTCGCGCTCGATCTCCCAAATCCCACCGCACCCTCGCCACCTCCGCTATTGCTCCCCGCCGCGCCGGCCACACCTCTCCACCTCCGCTATTGCTCCCCGCCGCTGCACCCTCGCCACCTCCGCTATATATTGCTCCTTGCCGCCGTACCCTCGCCACCGTCCGCGCCCCGCCCCACAATAACCTTCGTCGCCCCACCGCGCGGCCCCAACTACACAGCCACCGTCTTCGCCCCGGTCGCCCACCTCCGCTGCCATCTTCGCCGCCCCACCCTACGTCCACCGTCGCTGCCCCGGTCACTCCCCAATTTCCTCCACGCCTTGCTCCCCGCCGGATCGGCCACCTCCGCAGCTATCTTCGCCGCCCCACCCCACCTCCACCGTCGATCCGACGAGCTGTCTGATTGGTATGGTTTTGTTTGTTGGTTTCAGCTTTGATTTGTTCAATTTTGACTAATTTGTGGACTTGGTTTTTAGTTTTTGGACTACAAGTTATTGTTTAATCACTAGCTATCATCTTGAGGTAAGTTAACATCAATTTATGCTTGACAATGATTTGTGTGTGCTTAGTTGAAAATGTATGAAATGCTTAGTTGAAAACGGTATTTTTTAGGTTTTAATTAACACTTGTTAAAGATCGTGAGAGGTATGCTTAGTTGAAAATGTATGAAATAACGTATGCTTGAATATGCTTACTTGAGAATGTATTTATGTATTTTGTAGATTTAACTATAATGATTTGTGTATGCTTAGTTGAAATGTATGAAATGTATGCTTAGTTGAAATGGTATTTTTTAGGTTTTAATAAACACTTGTTAAAGATGATGAGAGGTATGCTTAGTTGAAAATGTATGAAATAGCATATGCTTGAATATGCTTAGTTGAAAATGTATTTATCTACGTGGTTAAAAATTGTGTATTTTATTGTTATTATATACATGGTCCAATTGTAATAATTTTGTTATCTAGCTATAAGGAACACGAATAATAAATCATTAAGAAAATCAAAAGAAACCGTGACATTAGTTGAACCAATTGCAATAATATTGCAATGCTTTCAAATATTACCACGTTTCATTAGATTTTCTTAGTAGTTTTTAATTGTTGTGCATAATTAGCTCTTAGATTTCATAGTATCAATCTAATCCTCATTATCTTAGAAATACCCGCCTAAAATTAATTTAGTAATTAATTTGAGTTGTCCCCGTTTTGAGACTACTTTTTGAATATTTTATCTCATTTAGGATGTGAGTATGTATTATATAATATTTGTCTAAGAAAAATTTGATTCTCATTTTCTCTTTGCACTTCGGATATATATTTCTATATACTTGGGAGCTAAGAGGAAATGCTGTCGAATTTTTCTTAAACAAACAATCATGTAATGCATATTCATATATGAGATAAGGTATTCGAAAGGTGGGTATAGAAGCCAACCTTTTTAATTCTCAATCAGTTATCCTCATTTTCGTAGATAGTTTGCATCCACTTAAATCTTAATTATATTGCAGTCCATCCATAATCATGTCTGTCGATAAAAGTTGGCTTCTTAATCCGAACCGTAGATCACTTGAGTATCAACAAGGACTCAACTCTTTTATAGATATGTGCGAAAAACTTGTGGACAGTTATGGCCAGATTCGATGTCCATGTATGAAATGTCAGAATACCGGATTATTAGGATGAGTTAAAATGAAATATCATTTAGAAATATGGGACATGTACCGGTCGTACAAGGATTGGATCCATTACGGTGAAAGTTTAATTCCTGAAGTTGTAGTTGTAGATGACGTTGGCCCAACAAACGAAATGCCCGACGTCATCGAAGACGTTATGGAGGAGAGCAGCGGTATGCACGATGATTTTGAGAATGTTAGAGAAAGTTCAATCAGAATTATATTCGGGTTGTACTAAGTTTTCTTCCTTGATTTTTAGCAAAACTTATGCATATCAAGGTGAAAAATAAATGGACTAATAGTTCATTTGATGAGCTTCTTGAATGTTACATCTTCACATCCTGAGGGTATAAAATTCCCCCTTTCATTATATAGCAAAAAGGACATTAAAAAAGATTGTTTAGGATATGAGTCGATACATGTGTGCAAATATGACTGTGCTCTTTCTTAGGAAGAAAACCATTTATTAGAAAAATGTCGGTTTATAATGAGAGTAGGTGGGTCGATACAAATACAAAGGGCAAGAAGTTACCTCAGAAGGTGTTACGATGGTTTCCGTTAACCCCAAGACTACAATGTTGTATTCTTCAAGGCACACAGCAAAAGATATGATTTGGCATAGTACCGGTGTAACACCCGGAAAATTTTCTAAGCGAGTCAAGTAATAATAATGGGCTCGGACAAAAGACATTTAATGAAAATAAAATGGTTGTGGGTATTACACCGAGTTAACCCTTCGGGTCACGGGTTTAACGAGTTTGGGGTCGCGGGAACGCCTGGCATATAAATAGATGGATCAGCTGAGTAACTCTTATTTTCACTCAAACGCCCATTCTAGAGAGAGAAAGTGTAGTAGAGAGAGAAAGTGCAGATTGAGGCTCGGGTGGTCAAGAATCGAGGCTGGTGGTGTTTGTGGACTCCCGAACAACAAGAATCAAGGTAAGAAACGTAGCATAATTGCTCCATTTGGTGAAAAACCCGGATTTGGGTTTTGGGGGGTTTTAAAGTGGCAAAAATCGCCCCAAAACACCCGTTTTAGAGTAAGAAAACGTGTAATGAGCTTAGATATAGCTTCCTGGATGATAACCCAAGGGTTTGGGTGGAAGGATTGGATTTTTGGGTTAAAACAAGCTGATTCGTAAATTTCAGCTCGTTCTGCGAATTTAAGAACTCGTCCAGCGAAACTATAAGTTCGTCCAGCGAAACTGGGAGGACTTCCAGCGAGACTACAGTTTCGCTGCAGCGAAACTACAATTTCGCTCAGGCGAAACATAGTTTCGCTGATAACTCTGCCAATGCCCAGGTTGACCCATAGATATTGCGAAACTAGGAATTCCAACGAAAGTTGGGCGCTCGAGGTAGCGAATCTGTCCAGCGAAACTGACAGAATGCTGCCCAGCGAAACTAGCAGCGAAACTGCTGATTCGCCCGGTGAAATTACGGGCGAATTTACTGGCGAACTATCTGCGAACTTAGCAGCGAAATTAGGCAGAAATTAACTCTTTTGAGTGTTAACTTGTCTGCAGGCGGGGAAGTGTGACCCACATCTTTATAGCTTGATAGAGAAGCTGCTTGTCAAGCACAGGTGAGTTCTAGGACCCCTTATTTCCTTGTTTAAATGATTTTGGGGCTGGAACACATATAACTTGTTTATTGACATATGTATGTATGGCCCATTGGGTATAATGATGTATTGTACGCTTAAGGTATGATCGTGGACTCGATGTGTTGTATAAGGTCCTGGTATGAGTCCCCACGGTTTAGGAGGGACAGTTAGTGCTGCTGCACTCAAGATGATGCATAGTTAAGTCCCGGTTTCGGGAAAGATACGGGAGTAAGTTCTTACATGGAATTTATGTAAGTGCCCAGTGATGATTGGTGATGTAGGCTATGTACGTATGATGTTATGTATGACGATGTATGTATGATGTTATGTATAACGATGTATGTATGATGTTATGTGTGATGATGTATGTATGATGCTATGTATGATGATGTATGTATGATGTGTGTGTGTTCCTTATAGTAATGTATGAATATCTTTCCATGGCTTTACGTATTAATGAACGAACGACGAAGTATTATGTAACGTAAAGTGAAAGATAATGAAAGAGGAACACGATGACGAATGCATGTATTAATGAATGAACGAATGAGTAAAAGATGATGAATACATGCACTAATGAACGAACGAATGAAAGATGTCTTGCAAACATTGGATAGTTTAACGGGTCTTTCTTGGTGATTGACCATATGTATGGTACCCCTACCGCTTACCTCTAGTACCGTGGCATACGTTTTGCTGTTCATTTAATGACTTCGACCCGGTAGCTAATAACGTTCGAGGTATAGCAAATGGTAGTGGTACAAAAGATATCCAATATGAAAGAGAAGATGTAACGGGGTCCTTGTCATTCGACCACAGTAATCATGGCTGCGTGCCATGAAGTGGGTAAAGCCTTACAGGATCTAAATGAGAAGTGAAAGATAATGATGTATACGAACGAACGAATGAATGAAAGAGATAATAAAGATATATCTATGTGTATGTACGATGTATGACACGTGTAAAGAACGAACGGTTTTAATGAAAACAAGGTATGTTTGTTATAAAAGTAGAACTCACTCAGCAACGCGACTTTTTATGTGTTTCCAGTTGGCAGGTAGCGTTGCTGGGGATGGCACGAGGCGGCTACTCAGCTCTTTTGGGATGGCATTCTCCATTTGATAATGCTGCAACGTACTGGAAGTGCGGGTGCATAGCACATGCAACGAAATATGTTGCATGAGAGAGTCAAAGTTCCTTAAGGGTTCCGATGTACAGAATCACTTAAGGAATCTTCTTCATGATGAAAATTTTTGTATTTTTATATTATAGGTCACCGTTTATGACCCTATGGTTGCTGAGGATTCACATAAACGAGATTACTTAAGAAATCTCGGTTTCATATGCTTCCGCAACAATCATAGTAAAGTTAGGCAAAGTAAAGATCTTTGTAATAGTGCTTTTGTAATGTAATGCAACATTAGATGTTTTGTAAAAGACGTATGTTGTATTAATGGCAAAAGTATTTATAGTAAAAGTAAAGTTTATGTTTGAATGTTCCGCTGCAAAAGCTCATTTGAGGAGTTTATGAATACATGTATATACTATATGTATGTTTTAAGTGCGATGAATCACCAACCGTAAGGTGCCCGGGAGTGGGGCCTTACAAGTTGGTATCAGAGCAAAAGTTTAGGTTAAAACGGGTAAATTTTCAAAATAAACCTAAAACTTAAACTGAGAGTGGGACAGAAAGGAAGAGAATACCATCTGAGTAGCTGCGTGCTATCAGGTATTTTCTTAAAGTTATCAAAGTTATGTGCGCGTGTAATGTGGTTTATGTGTGCTGTTAGACTTAGATACTAATGTAGTCAGGACGGGTAATGCTTGGGGTGCGAAGAGTAGAGTAAGTGGCTAATCACAACTGGCTACTGTAATTAGGAACTCACTATACTTGACATAAACTGAGCTATTTCCTTGAATGACCGCGTTGGTATTTGAACCTTTCAGTGTGTGATAGAAGATGGTCGGTGGTAGATCATCTAAAGCCCCACGTGGTGGAGGCGGTGGCGGAAGTGGTGCGGAACCACGAGCCACAAGAGGAAGACCTAGATTAGAGAAGAAGGTTCCTGAAGAACCTGATACTACTCCTCCGGAGGGAGTGGATGAGAGTGTTGATTTGAGGGCCTCGGTAAAAGAGGCAGTGGTCGAGGAGGTGCACCAGGTCATGCATATGATCTTACCGTCTGTAGTGACCGAGGTGATAAAGGCGGTACGCGAAGATGAGAGGCGAGGGAGGAATCGATCCTCAGGGAGACAGCAACGACCAGAGCCGGAAACGGTTCTTTCTGATGATGAAGAGGAGGAGGAGGAGGAATCAGTGCTGAGACGACACGGGGTTGTAACTACGGGGCGTTTATGAGGTGCAAGCCCCCTACTTTTGATGGCTCTGGCACTGCTGCTAATGCTCACCAATGGGTGAGAGAGATGGAGGCTGTCCTCGACATTAGTAATTGCAGGGAGGACAAGAAGGTGAAGTTTGCTACCCACTCTTTTACGGGTTCGGCCTTGTGCTGGTGGGACAACTAGTCCAGGCCGAGGGTAGCAGGGCCATCGGGAGGATGAAGTGGTCCGAGCTGAAAAGGATGGTGATCGAGGAGTTTAGTCCTCGTCGGAATGGATAAGGTTGAGAGAGAGTTTCTGCAGCTGGAGGCAGGGACGATGACCCACCAACAGTACACCACCAAATTCAATTACATGGCGAGAATGGTGCCGGACCAGGTGACGCCGGTGTCTCAAAAGATCAACCGGTATATCCAGGGGCTGTCGGCCGACATTCGCACGCACTTGATTACTGCTCGACCGAGTACTTTCAGGTCGGCAGTAGATTTGGCCGGGCGGCTATACGATGAAAGGGCTAGGGTGGTGAAGGCTGAGGGTGGTAAGAAAGGAGGTAGCGAGAAAGTTGGCAGGGAAAGAGGTTTGGTCGAGGTGATATGTAACACCCCGTCCCAACGTGGAACAGAAGGTCACTTCAAATGTTAACAGAACATTCTAAGTCCAAAGAATACTTAAATAGCGAATGTCAAATCAAAACATCAACTTATAAAGTCTGAAACATCCACCAAAATAAATACTAATTCAAAAATTAAAGTCTTATGAAATAAAAGAAATAAGTCTCCAAGCATGTGTTCCAAACTTCTACTAGCTCTCATCACACAGCCCCGATCAACCCTGAGTACCTGCCGCGAAAACAAGAAAGCGGCCGAGCTACAAGCTCAGTGCGCGGATGTAGATCACAAAAGATAAAATATATATATATCGAAGCATGATGTCAGAGAATAGAAAATAACCAGAATCTTTAGTTTAAAACATCTCCATTGAATACCATCCTTTACACCAGAATAAAAAAAGAATAAAGGCTGAAGCAACGAAGGGCTAGGTTATTGATTGGGTACTTTAATGTAAGTTGGAGTCTAGAGTGCTGGGATTTGAAGAAAAGAAATAAATAGAATCAAAGAAGTCCCAATGTGCAGTGATCAAAACAAGTCAACTCAACAACAAATGGACCAGCAACAACAAGGACAATCAGTGGGATTTTAACTAGACAAAAAAAAATCTTTACAAACCTTAAACGAAAAAAAAAAACTTGACCCATGACAAATATATGTGCAACAAGAGGTAACTCGATTAGACGTTATTAAATTCTTTGGACCATTACTTACTCTTTATAAAGAAGTACAACTAACTAGTCAACATTATTACATCAGATCCTTTTTGATCATTTATCTTGCTAAAATAATTTGATAATAAATTGAGTTTTGAGATTACCACTTATTGACACGTACAAAACAATTGGTAGCAGCGTAAACAAATAGTAGCAGCGCAAAAACATGATTTTGACCCAACATGAATTATTAGGAAACAACCACTAGCAACCAACATGATTATGACCCGAGAGAGAAGTTAGAAAAAAAAAACATAACGACCCGCAACTAGACCCCGTAGAACACTAACCAAGCCTGCCAGTTTATTTACTTATTATAATCCGTTGACTTGTTCGTAAATCTTTAATTAACCAAGGATCAAAATCGATTTATAACCCATTAATAGTCATAAACTGGGCAGCTTCTATTCCACTGTAGTTACGTCTTTATTGATTAATTCAACTATTAAAATTTATATATTATGCCTTGGCTTTGGTGGTTAATTGATGGAGACTAAAACTTGATATTTGTGAGTCAAAGGAAAAGCATTTGGCTGGAACATAAGCCAAAAGAACAGCAACAGTAGGTAGGAATCATTCAAAATTGTTTTTGTATATTATGATGTATGATTAGTAATGTTAACTACTTTAAATTTCAGAAACCTACATTGATTATCATATTTATTATTACTACATAATGTGCCTCAAGTAAATATGAGTGGAACATGAATTAGGCACATAACAATAGCAAGGCTCTAGTGATTACCCTAAGTGCAGTTAACAAGCTTTTGGTTCAGATTGATGTCTCAATGTGGGGTGCTTCAAACAGGGGCTGTAACACCATTGACAGAATGATATTGTTAGGGAATTTTAGGAGTAATAAGGTTGATATGATTATAATTAGTTGGATTCCCCGTGTATATTTTGTATAATAATTGCATTATTTATGTTCGTTTTTATCTCGGAATTCGTTTCTATTGATCAATTGTGGTTTTGTAGGATCCCGAGCATAAAGATAGCATTTGGAGCTTAAACGAGTCTTAACGAGATGCCGGGATCGAGCCGAGGAGTTTGGAATTAAAAGAATAAAAAAATCTGAGTTTTGCTCCTCTCGCGCTACGCGCCAGCCGGAGGAAGAACTCCTCGCGATACGCGAGGGGTGGAAAAAGCTGCGAAATTACCATTTTACCCCTCATTGGCCTGGATCTACCCGAGATGCCACCCGACTATTTTGTCGGGTTGCGAGGTACGTCGCGCCACGCGACAACATTTGGGAAATTCCTCGCGCTACGCGACGGGTGCTAAAGTCGGCAAAGTTGTTTAAAACTCAAACCAAAACCCTAATTGCGGGAGTGGACATTATTGGACGATTGGGAGCGGCTGAGGACGATCATAGGCGATTTCCAGGAGCTTGGGAGCAAAGGATTGGAGATTTGGAGCTAGGAAGTGAAGAATCGAAGACTTAATCGTCCCGGTTTTTACGTTTCTCTTCTTAGTTTCCATTCCTTTGTAATCAATGACTTCTCCATGACTTATACTTCTGCTTTGATCATGTTTAGAGGCTAAACTTCTGTAGCTACCTAGGTTTTGATGATTATGCATGTTTAACTTAGTATTCTTTCGGTTTTTTTGGATTGTACTTGTGTTTAAAGTTAATGATAATGATTTGGTTTGCATGATCATTTGTGTACGTGTATTTAGATCTGTTCTTGTGATTGGTTTATTGCTTCACGTGTGTCTTGATGAATGTCTTTCATATAATGGATGCATGCTAGATCGTTTGCCTAGGGTTTGCGGTTTCTAGATGATTTGGTAGACGTATTGAATCATTGAAGTGATTTATCTTGAATTGGACTAACTAAATATGCAACTAATCTTAATACTGTGAGGTTAATAGATTATCAGGTTGTCTTGTGTGATTGATTGCTAGGTTAGAGTCTCTGTGAGGAGTTCGGTCTAGTTTCCCTTTCATATCATAGTTTCCTGAATCAGATTAGGCTTTCCAGGTCTATCCCCTTACCTTTAGGTATTGTGACATTCGCGCCGTGAGGTAGAGCGTCTTTCGGGTGTGTCGTTAGCTTAGTTGGAGAACCTGTGAGGGTAATCCACAAACCGGTGTTTTATCGGCTTATTAGGTCAATCTAGTTGCTTCCCTTGAAAGTGTCGAGGTTCTCTAGGTCCCTTTTAAGTTAGTATCTTCAGATCCCGGTTACACAAGTCTTTCCAAAACCGTTAAGAGAAAAGCCAAAAACATGTATAGGATTCTTACCTAGGTAGTGATTTCTTCTCCTGATTTAAATCTAGTCAATTCCTTGTTTTCTTTCCAGTCTTAGTTCTTTTAAAGTAATTTAAAACAAACCCCCCATTTACTTTCATTTAGTATTTTTAGTCGAGTCTTAGGTAAGTTTAGTTTACGTTTTCCATACAGAAGTCTTTGGGTTCGATAACTCGGACTTAATAGCTATTCTGCAGTCGACCGGTACACTGCCGGTTGTGTTGCTTAGGATCGAGTCTTAGTTTTATAAATTAAAGCTTTTTAGTGTCTAGTTAGAGTTTTATTTGTTAGTCTAATTTAGTATAGTCTAGCAAACATCAAAGTTTTGGCGCCGTTGCCGGGGACTTCTTGGCGATTGCGTTAATTGGACTTACTTGATTTAATTGCTATTTGTGCTAAGTGTTTTTTAATTAATTTGTTTTTTTTAATTCTATTTGTTTTTATTTTATTTTATTTGAGTCAGTCTTAGAGTTTTAATTTTGTGTTTTGTAGGTTTATGCCCCGCTTGAGATCACAAGGACCACCTCCGGATCAAGATTTGCAGCTTGCGTTGCCCGAATTTAAGGTTGGTACTTCTTCTCTTTCTGTTTCTGATTCTACACCTTCTCCTACAGCATTTTCTTCTACTTATTCTGCAGATTCTAGCCCACCTAGTTCACCACACACACATATGGCTGAGAATCAGACTGTTCATCAGCAAGCCACTAATGGCTTCACAGGAGTTAGCAATCCAATCACACTTCCTGCCATTGCTAATGATAACTCCTGGCAGATCCCATCCTACGTCATGACAGCTATCTCTAATAATGTCAATTCCATGGACGCGAGGATGAGGACGCACCTGCACACATAGGTCGCTTAGAGCGAATTGTAGACTTTCAAGTTGCAGGGTGCGTCTGATGATGCCATCTTCTTACAGCTGTTTCCATTTTCACTTGCTGATAGAGCCGCCACTTGGCTCGAATCTCATGCAGCTGGTACATTCACCACTTGGCCGGCTCTTCGTGAGCGTTTTCTTCATAAGTATTTTCCGCCGGCCAAGGCATCTAGGCTTAGAGATGAGATCCCTCATTCAGGATGGAGCCGGACAAACCTTACTATCGTGCTTGGGAAAGGTTTCAAAACCTACTTAGTCGTTGCTCCCAGCATGGCTTGTCCGAATGGGCTTTAGTTGAGAAATTTTATAATGGGTTGAATTATGAAACTAGGGCTAGATTCGATACTTCTGGCGGGCGGGCACTTAATGGGTAAGAAAAACGTGAATGAATGTAATGAAATGTTTGAGAGTTTTGCCCAAGCAGAACATGAGCAGCGGTCTGGAAACAGGAAATCCAGTCCTGCTACTAGTACCTCATCCAGAGGAGTTCACCATGTCACCATGGATACTAGTGTGGTTGCTGCTCTTGATAGTCTAGTTCGTGAGGTGAGAGAGTTGAAGAAAAAGGTTGATAGGTGTGAGCTATGTAGAGGTGACCATGCCACTAATGAGTGTCCTCTGATAGGTCAAGAACAAGCTAGCTATGTTAATAATTCTTATAACTCCGGTTGGAGAAATCAAAACAATTCTAGCTGGCGTTCTTCAGGTGCTCCCCCAGGTTTCCAACAGGGTTCTAGTCAAAACCAGGGGCAGGGTAGTGGTCAGAATCAAGGTGTTAGTCAGGGTAATGGAGAGTTGAGTAGGATAGAGAATCTGTTAACTCAATTAGTGGTCAAAGATGCAAAAACACAACAGATTCTAGCTGAGCATGATAATCTTCTAAAAACCAACAGTCAGCTTCCTAGATCTCCAGAGGACCGTAGGGGACATAGCTAGAAGGTTAGATGAGAGGCCCCCAGGTCAGTTACCCGGTAATACTCAACAAACCCGAATGCACATGTTAAAGCCATTACCACTAGGTCGGGCAGAAGGTTGGATGAGGGTAGAACTCCTATAGTTCGAGGAAGTTGTGTTTGAGAAAGATGAGAGAGAGGCAGTTGAGAATCCCTCTGGAGATAAGTTGTTAAGAAGACTAGTGTGTTTGAGCACTCTCCTGAGATTGACCATTCCCGTCTCCCGTTTCCTATAGCTTAAGCATCAAAGTATGAAAGGGATTACGGGCACTTTTTAGATCCTTTAAGCAATTAAAGGTCAATCTCCCGTTCATAGAAGTGATTAAGTGGATGCCTAAGTATGCGAAGTTTCTGAAGGATCTCCTGAAGAATAAAAGCAAACTAGGTGAAATTTCGAGTGTTTCCTTGTCGGGTGAGTGTTCTGCGGTGGTCATGAACCAACTACCGGAGAAATTGGCAGATCCCGGGTCTTCACAATCCCGTGTCTGTTTGGTAGTGAAGTTCAATGCCACGCATTGGCGGATTTAGGCTAGTATCAATCTTATGCCCTATTCCTTGTATGAGAAGCTAAGTTTAGGTGAGTTGAGCCCAACGCGCATGACACTTTCCTTGCTGATAAATCTGTTAAGCATCCGCGGGGAATTGTAGAGAACTTATTGGTTAAGGTTGATAAGTTTGTGTTCCCCGTGGACTTTGTAGTGTTAGACATGGAGGCTGATGAACGAGTTCCTATCATTCTAGGTAGACCCTTCTTGTGTACTGCTAGAGCTAACATTAATGTGTTTAAGGGCGAGATCACACTTCACGTGGGAGAGGAGAGTGTAGTGTTTGAGATTGCCAAATCGATTAGGGGTTCCAGTATTCCGAAAGGGTCGGTGTTCTTGATCAATTCGTGTGAGGTGGATGATAGGTTGATGGAGAATGAGAGAGTGTATTCGGTTGAGGAGGATGATGAGTTAGATAGAGTTGCTGAAGAGTTTTTGAGGGTATGTGAAAGTGGTGATGAGTTAGTTGATTGTGAATTGAGAAGTTTGTGGTTGAGGATAGCAAATCCCTAAGTGTGGGGATGTTAGAGTTTGATAGAGAACCGCCACCATTAGCAAAACCCAAGTGTAGGGATTGTTGTGATTTGATTGATTCTGAATTTGGTGTTTCTTGTTTAGTGGTGAGTTTGGATGTGAGGTTGTTAGTTTCGGGGGTGAGCTGGGTCTTCATGATCCCCCATAAGTTGATCTGAGTGATGGTTTTTGGGTAGTTACCCGTTTGTAGAGTTTGTAGAGTTGGTTTTTGGTAATTGTGTCGGTTTTTTGTGTTTCGTGTGTTTTTTTTTTTCGTGTCTTGTTAAGTATTTGCAGGGAACAATCTTATGGTTGCGATTTGACACATGACCGGGAGGCTACCAGGTAAGTTTTCCCACTTGGTTCATGTTAATAGAGGTCATAAAACGGTTGGGGCCAAAAATTGGCTAAGGCATGAAAAATTTCGTAACTTTCTGCAAAAAATGCAACCTCGCGCTACGCGCCAGGCTGCTTGATTTTTTCTCGCGTAGCGCGAAGAGGCTTGCGTATCGCTCCATGTTCATGCCTAATCCCTCGCGACACGCGAGGGATCCCAGAATTTTGAATTTTTTTTTATTTTACCTAATTTTCACCATTTCACCCATTTTTCCACCATTTTCGACCTTCTACCATCATGTCATCCATTTTTCCACTTGTTCAAAGCAACTTGAATTTCATACGTGTGTTTCTCTGTTTTATGAGTCGTTTTTTTTTATTGAGTCTGTTTGATGCTGTGTTTGCCTGTTAGTTGTTTGTTTTGCAGGTCTGGAATAATTCACCCGTACTCAATCTCCATTCGGGTGAATATATCCAACAATTTTATAAGGAGGCAACCAGTGATTCCTGATCGCGAATGAAATGCTATACGATCAGAGGTTTTGGATTCAGACTCTGCATAGCTGGACACTAGCTGGACACTGCTTTACCAGCTAAGTCTTTTCCAAAACTCTTCTCTTTATTTATGTCTTTCTTTTAGTTTCAACATTGAGGACAATGTTTAAATTAAGTGTGGGGATAGGAAGACATGTGTCTTAGGTTTAATTTCATTGAGTCATTCTTTTAATTTTGCGTGTGTTTAGTTAATTTTATTTTAGTGTGTCTTTAAAAAAAAAATCAAAAAAATTAGAAAATTTCCCTGATTTTGATGTTTGCATATATTAAAAATGGAAAATGATAGGTAAAGTCAGGTGTCTGGTTTTCAACTACTATATGTATGAGATAATAAATAATTGAAAGCGTGTCTGATTTGGGATGCACGGGTAGGCCCAGCCGATTTGAAGGGTTTTCATAGATGTATTCTAATCCATCTAATTAAATATTTAATTTACTATATGTGTTCTCACTAGATGGAAGTCGAAACTGTTGGAAGGTTGAAAAAACACCACTGTAGGTTGATACCCGTTTGTATTTAAGATTAGCATAGTTGGCACACGTTATGTGGCGCCTTAGGATTCCATCTTAGTATTGTGTGAGTTTGAAAATGACACTTAGGTGCGAGAGGGCATTCAAAATCTCTAGGCCAGTGCTTAATGATTGTGGCCTGAAGCTTATGTGCTTGACAGCTGGGATGGCGACTTGGCTGGCAACACCTCTGAGTTAGGGTCGTGGTCCTGTTGTTTTTAAATCTTGCACAAAATAATAATAAAAAAAAAAAGAAGACAAAGCCTATGGTGTTGCTCAAGGGGATAGTGACTCAGTGGGCAACAGCCTCTAGGTGGAGTCTTATAAAAAATATATATGTATATATATATATATATGAAAAGTTGTAAAAGAAGAATAAGTGCTGAAAAGAAAAATATTTATAGTGCAGCTTAGTTTCCATCAAAATAAGTTAGTTTTAAATACATGTGGGTATTGGTTACAGTGGTAGAAAAATCATGGATTTTTGATTTAGTCTATGCTTTGGAGATTTGATAACAGGAATAGATACCGACTTGTGAGAATTCATGATTAATAAAATAGAATACTTGAACCTAAATGCTATACTCTTGGGGACTTGGATGATCGGCGGTTGGGTTTAAATGGACAAATATACCTTGTGATCGCGGTTAACACGTTAGTAAATTTTAATAAGTAATTAGACTTAAATGTTGGAAATCAGATTTAAACTTGACTATGATTCCATATGATAAGTCTTTTCAGGAACGAAAAAGAGGTAAGTGTGGGGATATTTGATATGATTATAATTAGTTGGATTCCCCGTGTATATTTTGTATAATAATTGCATTATTTATGTTCGTTTTTATCTCGGAATTCGTTTCTATTGATCAATTGTGGGTTTTGTAGGATCCCGAGCATAAAGATAGCATTTTGGAGCTTAAACGAGTCTTAACGAGATGCCGGGATCGAGCCGAGGAGTTTGGAATTAAAAGAATAAAAAAATCTGAGTTTTGCTCCTCTCGCGCTACGCGCCAGCCGGAGGAAGAACTCCTCGCGATACGCGAGGGGTGGAAAAAGCTGGAAATTACCATTTTACCCCTCATTGGCCCATGGATCTACCCGAGATGCCACCCGACTATTTTGTCGGGTTGCGAGGTACGTCGCGCCACGCGACAACATTTGGGAAATTCCTCGCGCTACGCGACGGGTGCTAAAGTCGGCAAAGTTGTTTAAAACTCAAACCAAAACCCTAATTGCGGGAGTGGACATTATTGGACGATTGGGAGCGGCTGAGGACGATCATAGGCGATTTCCAGGAGCTTGGGAGCAAAGGATTGGAGATTTGGAGCTAGGAAGTGAAGAATCGAAGACTTAATCGTCCCGGTTTTTACGTTTCTCTTCTTAGTTTCCATTCCTTTGTAATCAATGACTTCTTCCATGACTTATACTTCTGCTTTGATCATGTTTAGAGGCTAAACTTCTGTAGCTACCTAGGTTTTGATGATTATGCATGTTTAACTTAGTATTCTTTCGGTTTTTTGGATTGTACTTGTGTTTAAAGTTAATGATAATGATTTGGTTTGCATGATCATTTGTGTACGTGTATTTAGATCTGTTCTTGTGATTGGTTTATTGCTTCACGTGTGTCTTGATGAATGTCTTTCATATAATGGATGCATGCTAGATCGTTTGCCTAGGGTTTGCGGTTTCTAGATGATTTGGTAGACGTATTGAATCATTGAAGTGATTTATCTTGAATTGGACTAACTAAATATGCAACTAATCTTAATACTGTGAGGTTAATAGATTATCAGGTTGTCTTGTGTGATTGATTGCTAGGTTAGAGTCTCTGTGAGGAGTTCGGTCTAGTTTCCCTTTCATATCATAGTTTCCTGAATCAGATTAGGCTTTCCAGGTCTATCCCCTTACCTTTAGGTATTGTGACATTCGCGCCGTGAGGTAGAGCGTCTTTCGGGTGTGTCGTTAGCTTAGTTGGAGAACCTGTGAGGGTAATCCACAAACCGGTGTTTTATCGGCTTATTAGGTCAATCTAGTTGCTTCCCTTGAAAGTGTCGAGGTTTCTCTAGGTCCCTTTTAAGTTAGTATCTTCAGATCCCGGTTACACAAGTCTTTCCAAAACCGTTAGGAGAAAAGCCAAAAACATGTATAGGATTCTTACCTAGGTAGTGATTTCTTCTCCTGATTTAAATCTAGTCAATTCCTTGTTTTCTGTCCAGTCTTAGTTCTTTTAAAGTAATTTAAAACAAACCCCCCCATTTACTTTCATTTAGTATTTTAGTCGAGTCTTAGGTAAGTTTAGTTTACGTTTTCCATACAGAAGTCTTTGGGTTCGATAACTCGGACTTAATAGCTATTCTGCAGTCGACCGGTACACTGCCGGTTGTGTTGCTTAGGATCGAGTCTTAGTTTTATAAATTTAAGCTTTTTAGTGTCTAGTTAGAGTTTTATTTGTTAGTCTAATTTAGTATAGTCTAGCAAACATCAAAGGGTGAGAATTATAGCCAAACATAACAGGAAGAACAAGGGTTTTGATTTACCTCAGTTGTGAATTCGATTACTAGGTCTAATAGACTTCAAATCGAAGATCAAAAAGCTGTGATTCGGTAACCCAAACAGGGAGATCGAATGGAACAAGAGAAACTATTGGTGAGGTTTACGTGGGTATGGATTTGGGTTGGGTTCCATCTATTATAGTTGTAGTTGTGTAGGGATGAGACTTGAAATCCCATGATCATCGGTTGTTTGTTGGTGTAGATAAGGGGGAAGAAGAAGAAGAATTGGGATGAGTAGATTAGGTCAAATATAGGCTCATGTTTCCCCCCTTTAGTTGTTTATTATTATTTGAGTTTATTTATTTATTTGTATTAGTTTACTTTGGGTTTTTCATCACTACCTCGTTAATTTAATTTCGTCCTCGAAATTCTAAAAACACGATCGATCGATGGAACCCTATTTTTTTTACTCAAGTTTCTAATTAGAGTAGTACAAATTACTAGAGGTAACTTAAGAGTAGTGACTACAACATATTATTTTATCCAAACGACGGGTTATTATAACACATACCCCTAAAAATGATTTCGTCCCCGAAATCAATAGATTATAAAGCGTACCTTTACTTAAAAGATGCGGGTACCGCTCCCGAATAGAGTCCTCAAGTTCCCATGTTGCTTCTCTTTCCGAATGATTCTTCCATAAGACTTTCACAAACGGTATGGTTTTCTTTCGCATTATTCTTTCCTCACGTCCTAGATTGCCTCTGCTTCTTCTTCACATGAAAGGTCTTCTTGAATCTTATGAAACGGGTACTGCACGACATGAAGCGGGTGATAATTGTAACCTCGTAGTGTTGACACGTGAAATACATTATGCACACGAGATAGTGCTGGAGGTAAAGCTATGCGGTACGCCACTTCTCCTACTCTTTCCAACACCTCAAAAGGACCGATAAATCTAAGATCAAGCTTTCCTTTAAGACCAAAGCGACGAACACCCTTCCATGGAGAGACTTTAATAAAAATATGTTCGCCTGGTACAAATTCGACTTCCCTTCGATGTTGGTCAGCATAGCTTTTCTGACGAGAGCGGGCCTCCTTCAATTTCTGCTTTGCTATTTCCACCTTCTCATTAGTAATTCTAACCAACTCGGGTCCTTCAATAACTTCTCGCCTGCCTCATTCCACAAATCGGAGCTCGACATTTTCTCCCATATAACAACTCAAATGGCGCCATATCAATACTTATCAATACTTGCATGCCAACTATTATTGTAGGCAAACTCCACCAAACAGATATAATCATCCCAATTCCCATTCCATTCTAAAGCACAAGCCCTCAACATGTCTTCCAATGTTTGGATGGTCCTTTCAGACTGACCGTCCGTCTGAGGGTGAAAGGCCGTACTATACTTTAACTTTGTACCAAAAGCTCTCTGGAATCCCTTCCAAAATTGTGATGTAAATCGTGGGTCACGATCTGAAACAATTGACACGGTGTGTGCCATGAAATCTAACAATCTCTTTCTAAAATATTTCTGCCAATCGACTAGCGGAGAACTTCTCTTGAATAGGTAGAAAATGAGCTGATTTTGTAAGTCGATCAACTACTACCCATACTGCATCATTCTTCCTCAACGTCTTAGGGAGTCCAGCAACTAGATCCATAGTAATATCGTCCCACTTCCAAACAGGAATTTCAAGTTGTTGTAGAAGACCACTAGCCCTTTGGTGTTCTATTTTTACCTGTTGGTAAGTAAGACACTTTGCCACAAATTTAGCAATATCTTTCTTCATTCCCCCCACCAGAAGTTTTTCTTCAAATCGTTATATATCTTCGTTGAACCCAGGTGAATAGAGAATTGGGAGCTATGAGCCTCTTTCATTAATGTTTCTCAAATATTAGGATCTGATGGAACACACAATCTATCACCTTGCCACACCACATCGTCGTCATCGAGTCGAAATTCTTGTTGTTTGCCTTCTGTCATATTTTGTATAATAGCCCATAATTCACCATCTTCCTGTTGAGCTTCTTTAATACGTGTTATCAAGGTAGGTTCAACTCTTAAGTGAGCTATACTACCATCTGCTTCTTTGGTGTGAACCTCCACCTCAAGACGAGCCAAATCTGAAATAATTTCTGGTTGAGTAGTAAGACATGATAGACTACCCGAACTTTTTCTACTAAGAGCATCTGCAACCACGTTTGCTTTCCCAGGATGGTATTGAATCTTAGCATCATAATCTTTTAGAAGCTCTAACCATCTTCTTTGTCTCATGTTGAGTTCTTTTGCGTGAAAATATATTTTAGGCTCTTGTGATCCGTAAAGATATCACAAGTCTCACCATACAAATAGTGACGCCATATTTTTAAAGCGAACACAACTGCTGCAAGTTCTAGGTCGTGTGTGGGGTAATTTACCTCATAAGGTTTAAGTTGTCGAGAAGCATACGCGATCACCTTCCCATGTTGCATAAGGACGCATCCTAAACCCATTTTTGAAGCATCACTATAAATCTAAAATCCCCCGGTTCCTTCTGGTACAGCAAGAATAGGAGCCATCACCAATCTTTTCTTCAACTCCTCAAAGCACTTTTCACGTTCATCGTTCCATTCGAATTTAACACCTTTCCTTACTAATTGGGTTAAAGGTAATGCCAAAAATGAGAAACCTTCCACGAAACGCCTGTAATACCGGGCCAAACCCAAGAAACTTCTTACTTCAGAAACCGTGTTGGGTCTTAGCCAATTAGTGACAGCCTCGACCTTAGCTGGGTCTACTTCAATTCCTTTTTCCGACACCACATGACCAAGGAACGTGACTCGTTCCAACCAAAACTCACATTTAAAGTTTAGCAAATAACTTCTTTTCACGCAAGATTTCCAATACAACTCGTAAATCCTCTTCATGCTGTCTTTGAATTTGGAGTATACCAAAATATCATCTATGAAGACCACCACACATTGTCGAGGTAATCATGGAAAACACGATTCATTAAATCCATAAAGACTGTCGGAGCATTCGTTAACCCAAATGGCATAACGAGGAACTCGTAGTGGCCATATCAGGTGCGAAATGCAGTCTTAGGAATGTCTTCAGATCTCACACGCAACTGATGGTATCCAGACCGCAAGTCGATCTTTGAAAAATATTTTGCTCCATGGAGCTGGTCGAATAGGTCGTCGATTCGAGGCAAAGGATATTTGTTTCTAATGGTGACACGATTGAGCTCCCTATAGTCGATGCATAGCCTCATGGATCCATCCTTCTTTTTCACGAATAATACTGGCGCACCCCATGGAGATACGCTTGGTCTAATAAATCCACGATCAATTAACTCTTGCAATTGCTCCTTTAGTTCTTGTAATTCTAACGGTGCCATTCGGTATGGTGCTTTAGAAATAGGTTCTGCACCCGGAACAAGTTCAATAGTAAATTCTACTTCTCTTTCGGGTGGTAAACTTGGAAGTTCTTCTGGAAAAACATCTGGAAAGTCTTTCACAATTGAAATTTCTCCAAGTTGATGCTCTTCTTTTGAGGTATCCCGTATAGATGCCAAATATCCCTCACAACCATTGCTGATAAATTTTCTAGCCTTCAACGCTGAAATCACTTTAACTAGCCCGTTAGGAGAAGATCCTTGATACACGCACTTTGGTTTTTCAGCATCTCCAAAAGTAACTTGTCTAGCTGGCAATCAATGGTGGCTTGGTGTGAGATTAGCCAGTCCATTCCTAGAATAATATCAAAGTCGTGCATGGTCATAGGAAGTAGGTCGGCCATAAAACATCATCTCCGATCGATATTGGGCATTCGTAAAACACATCAGTAATAGTTATCGAGTTCCCCATTGGTGTAGCAATAGACATAGGCGGGTGTAGTAAGGAAGGAGATAGGCCGACACGTTGCGCAAAAGATAGAGAAATAATTGAATGCGTAGAGCCCGTATCAAATAATACGGATGCTTTAGTAGCATTTAAAATAAGAGTGCCTGATACAGTACCTAAAGTATAAAATAAAATAATTGAATGCTAGGGCACATAGGAAATAAAATAAAATAAAATAAATCAATTGAAATCACTGAATTTTTTATATTACTATTTAAATTAAGGGTTTCTTATACGCTACCTAGAGCTTCAGCCGCCTGATGAGCAGTCATAGCAAACACCCTACCTCCTGTGGTACGTTGATTATTACCACCATTATGCTGATTTGTATTACCCTTCACAGTGCAGTCCTTAGCTTTATGACCTGTCTGACCACAAGTGAAGCATGCTCCAGTCTCTCGATAACAAGGCCTACCTGGATGATTACCTCCACATTTAGTGCATGATGTGATAGGAATTCGGTTTTGGATTACCTCCTCCATTCCTTCCTTGATTTCCATAATTATTGCCTCTATTCTGGTACGTTCTTTGACCCTGCCATTGACCATGACCATGACCATGACCATTATTACCCCCATTCCGATATGACCCTTGACCTTGCCATCCTCTCGATTGAGTGCCACGAGAACGATCGCCAAAACCACGTTGATTGCCAGAATGAAATTTTGCCCGACGATCTAAGTTTGCCCCATCTTCATCATCCCTGCCTCTTTTCCTGCTACTATCAGACCTGAAAGAGTTAAAGTCAGCTCTTCCAATTCCAGATTTCTAGCTGCATTCGCGACCTCTGCTACAGTGGAAAATTTATCATTAATGAGAGGTCGCCTGTACTCGAATAACAATCCCCATTTAAATCGTTCGGCCTGATCAGTTGCTGACCCTACCACAGCACCAGCAATTCCAGCTACTCGAATAAAAGGAATCATGTAGGCAGTGATAGTCTCATTAGGCTTCTGTCGCATACTAAAATACTCCCGACGATATGCATCTCTTTCGGATTCAGGGAAATACTGCTCATAAAACACATCCAAAAAGTCACGCCATACGAGAGCTTCAACATATCCGTCTCCCTGAGCATTTTTCGTAGCCTTCCACCACCTTTGAGCATCTCCTTCCATCTTATAAGCTGCTAAACATACTTTCTGATTATCAGTAGTCTCCAGAACATCAAAGATTTTCTCCAGATGTGCAATCCAATTTTCTGCCTCTATAGGTGTTGGAGCATCACGAAAAGAATCTGGTTTCTGCTTTTGGAATCTTTCAAGTAATACCGGAGTAAGAGCAGCATTAGCATTGGCACCACCATCCCCATCGCCATCAGCATTACCATCAATATTACCATTACCATTATTCTAAGCCGGATTATTCTGGAGGGCAGTAGCAACAGCTTGAGGAACACTTTGAGCAACAGCATTTGCAACAGCCTGATTAAGTTCTGCTAGGAGAACTGGATCAATATTTTCCGTATTTTCATTGTTGTTAGTCGTACGTCTGCCCCGGGTGCCCCTAGTCGAAGGTCGTGCCATCTAAATAAAGTGAATTTGGACAAGTAATAGAGAGTTAGAATCGAAAGAAATACGGGAGAGTACAAAATAAAATGAAGAATCCTATTGGATGTTCTACCCAATCCTATTTATGTTCTACCCAAACTCACAGGTCAAGCTTATGCTTACTACAGAATCGAGCCTAAGCTCTGATACCATTCTCTGTAACACCCCGTCCCAACATGGAACAGAAGGTCACTTCAAATGTTAACAGAACATTCTAAGTCCAAAAGAATACTTAAATAGCGAATGTCAAATCAAAACATCAACTTATAAAGTCTAAAACATCCACCAAAATAAATACTAATTCAAAAATTAAGTCTTATGAATAAAAGAAATAAGTCTCCAAGCATGTGTTCCAAACTTTTACTAGCTCTCATCACACAGCCCCGATCAACCCTGAGTACCTGCCGCGAAAACAAGAAAGCGGCTGAGCTACAAGCTCAGTGCGCGGATGTAGATCACAAAAGATAAAATAATATATATATCGAAGCATGATGTCAGAGAATTAGAAAATAACCAGAATATTTAGTTTAAAACATCTCCATCGAATACCATCCTTTATACCAGAATAAACAAAAGAATAAAGGCTGAAGCAACGAAGGGCTAGGGTTATTGATTTGGGTACTTTAATGGACGTTGGAGTCTAGAGTGCTGGGAGTTGAAGAAAAGAAATAAATAGAATCAAAGAAGTCCCAATGTGCAGTGATCAAAACAAGTCAAATCAATAACAAATGGACCAGCAACAACAAGGACAATCAGTGGGATTTTAACTAGACAAAAAAAATCTTTATAAACCTTAAACAGAAAAAAAGACTTGACCCATGACAAATATATGTGCAACAGAGGTAACTCGATTAGACGTTATTAAATTCCTTTGGACCATTACTTACTTACTCTTTATAAAGAAGTAACAACTAACTAGTCAACATTATTACATCAGATCCTTTTTGATCATTTATCTTGCTAAAATGATTTGATAATAAATTGAGTTTTGAGATTACCACTTATTGACACGTACGAAACAATTGGTAGCAGCGTAAACAAATAGTAGCAGCGCAAAACATGATTTTGACCCCAACATGAATTATTAGGAAACAACCACTAGCAACCAACATGATTATGACCCGAGAGAGAAAGTTAGAAAAAAAAACACAACGACCCGCAACTAGACCCCGTAGAACACTAACCAAACCTGCCAGTTTATTTACTTATTATAATCTGTTGACTTGTTCGTAAATCTTTAATTAACCAAGGATCAAAATCGATTTATAACCCATTAATAGTCATAAACTGGGCAGCTTCTATTTCACTGTAGTTACGTCTTATTATTGATTAATTCAACTATTAAATTTATATATTATGCCTTGGCTTTGGTGGTTAATTGATGGAGACTAAAACTTGATATTTGTGAGTCAAAAGGAAAAGCATTTGGCTGGAACATAAGCCAAAAGAACAGCAACAGTAGGTAGGAATCATTCAAAATTGTTTTTGTATATTATGATGTATGATTAGTAATGTTAACTACTTTAAATTTCAGAAACCTACATTGATTATCATATTTATTATTACTACATAATGTGCCTCAAGTAAATATGAGTGGAACATGAAATTAGGCACATAACAATAGCAAGGCTCTAGTGATTACCTTAAGTGCAGTTAACAAGCTTTTGGTTCAGATTGATGTCTCAATATGGGGTGCTTCAAAACAGGGTTGTAACACCATTGACAGAATGATATTGTTAGGGAAGTTTAGGAATAATAAGGGTGAGAATTATAGCCAAACATAACAGGAAGAACAAGGGTTTTGATTTACCTCAGTTGTGAATTCGATTACTAGATCTAATGGACTTCAAATCGAAGATCAAAAAGCTGCGATTCGGTAACCTAAACAGGGAGATCGAATGGAACAAGAGAAACTATTGGTGAGGTTTATGTGGGTATGGATTTGGGTTGGATTCCATCTATTATAGTTGTAGTTGTGTAGGGATGAGACTTGAAATCCCATGATCATCGGTTGTTTGTTGGTGTAGATAAGGGGGAAGAAGAAGAAGAATTGGGGATGAGTAGATTAGGTCAAATATAGGCTCATGTTTCCCCCTTTAGTTGTTTATTATTATTTGAGTTTATTTATTTATTTGTATTAGTTTACTTTGGGTTATTTCATGATACCTCGACAAGTAACAAGAAGGCAAGGGTAGACGACCGCCGAGTGGTCACGACAGGAGCAGGGTTGAGAAAGTGTGGTCAGTGTGGAAGGGAGCACTCGGGGGAGTGCAAGTGGGGATCCAACATCTGCTTCAAGTGTGGGAGGACTGGGCATATGGCCAAGGATTTCCGGATGGGCAAGTGTTTTAACTGTGGGGAAAGTGGTCATATGAGCAGAGATTACAAGAAGCCGAGGGCTGAGGGCTTAGGGGAGAAGAAGACGGGAGAACAAGCACCAAAGGCAAAGGCTAGGGCGTTCACAATGACGCAAGAGGAGGCTAGAACGGACCCTGACGTTGTGTCCGGTACGTTCCTAATAAACCAAATTTTAGCCTCTGTATTATTTGATTCGGGTGCCAGTAGGAGTTTTATTTCTACTACCTTCTGTGCTAACTGCCTGTTAGGAGTAAATGCCTTGATGAGTCCTTTGACGTAGAAACTGCTATTGGTAAGTCCACTAAGGTTACGGATGTGATAGAGGGTTGTGCCATAGAATTAGAGGGCCATAGGTTTGCTGCCAAGTTACATGTGATGCCTCTAGGAGGATTTGATGTAGTGTTAGGGATGGACTGGTTAGCAACCTATGAAGCGAATATCGTGTGCCGAAAGAAGATGATCCGACTGACGGCGACCGACGGAAGTCCGGTGACAATATATGGCGATAGAGTTACGACGATTCCGAAGGTGATCTCGATGGCGGTGGCGGGAAAGTGTATGAGGCGCGGATGTAGCGCCTACTTATGTTATGTAAAGAATGTAGAGACGCCAATACCACAATTATGCGATGTACCAGTGGTGCGTGACTTTCCAGACGTGTTCCTCGAAGACTTATCGGGATTGCCACCTGACCGGAGATCGAATTCCAGATCGACCTGATACCGGTGCCCAACCTGTCGCAAAAGCACCGTATCGCTTGGCTCCGACGGAGATGAAAGAGTTGATGGAGCAGTTGCAGGAGCTGCTGGATAAGGGGTTTATTCGACCGAGTATCTCACCTTGGGGTGCTCCGGTTCTGTTCGTAAAGAAGAAGGATGGTAGTATGAGGATGTGCATCGACTACCGCGAGCTGAATAAGCTGACGGTGAAGAACAGATACCCCTTACCAAGGATCGATGACTTGTTTGATCAACTTCAGGGTGCCAGTTGGTTTTCAAGGATAGATCTTCGATCGGGCTACCATCAACTGAAGGTGAAGGAGCAAGATATCCCTAAAACAGCCTTTCGTACGCGCTATGGTCACTACGAGTTTCTTGTCATGTCCTTTGGATTGACCAATGCGCCGGCTGCTTTTATGGATTTGATGAACCGAGTGTGTCGGCCGATGCTGGATAAATCAGTGATCGTGTTTATTGATGACATACTGATTTATTCAAAAAGCGAGACAGAGCATGCCGGCCACATTCAAGAAGTATTGGAAACGTTGAGAAGGGAGAAATTGTACGCCAAGTTCTCCAAGTGTGCTTTTTGGTTACGCGAGGTGCAATTCCTGGGCCACGTGGTAAACGCAAAAGGAATAATGGTGGACCCAGCAAAGGTTGAGGCAGTGATGTAATGGAAGTCACCAAAGACGCCAACCGAGATTCGTAGCTTCTTGGGATTGGCGGGCTATTACAGGAGATTTATTCAAGAATTCTCCAAGATAGCCTCACCTTTGACAAAATTGACTCGCAAGGATGTAAGGTTCGTGTGGGGTCGGGAACAGGAGGATGCTTTTGAGGAACTGAAGACAAGACTGACACAAGCCCCTGTCTTGACATTGCCAAAGGGAAATAAAGACTTAGTGGTCTATTCGGATGCATCCTATTCTGGGCTAGGTTGCGTATTGATGCAACGCGGAAAGGTCATAGCCTATGCATCTCGACAACTGAAGACCCACGAAGTCAACTATCCCACGCACGACCTAGAACTAGCTGCGGTGGTTTTCGCGTTGAAGATTTGGTGGCACTATCTATACGGGACGAAGTGCACCATCTTCACGGACCACAAGAGCTTGAAGTACTTCTTCGAGCAGAAGGATCTAAACATGAGGCAGAGGCGGTGGTTGGAGCTGATAAAAGACTATGACTGTGAAATTCATTACCACCCGGGCAAGGCCAATGTGGTGGCTGATTCCCTTAGCCGAAAAGAAAAGCCTGAGCCGATTCGGGTGAAGGCTTATCAGCTGATTATGACCACTGACGTGATGACACAGGTTAAGGAGTTCCAAGACGAGGCTTTGAAAGAAGATCGTCTTAACTCCGAAAGAATGAGAGGTCTAGTTACAGAACCGGGTGAGAACACTCTTGGTGTTAAGACCCGATTTGGGCGAGTGTGGATTCCTCGGTATGGGGATCTACGTGGAAAGATCATGGATGAGGCCCATAAGACTCGATATTCCATTCACCCCGGTGCTACCAAGATGTACCAAGACATGAAGAAAGACTATTGGTGGCCGGGCATGAAGCGTGATGTGGTGGAATATGTGAGTAAGTGCCTGACTTGTTTACAAGTAAAGGCAGAGCACCAGAAACCTTACGGGAAGATCCAACCGTTGGATATACCCGAGTGGAAGTGGGAGCACATCACCATGGATTTCATCACGAAACTACCACGTACCCCGAAAGGGTATGATGCTATAGGGTGATAGTCGATCGATTGATGAAGAGTGCTCACTTCCTACCGATCCGCAAGACGTATTCATCTGAAAGATTGGCGGATCTATTCGTCAAAGAAATTGTAGCTCGTCATGGTGTACCGGTGTCTATTGTGTCTGATCGTGACACCCGGTTTACCTCCAAGTTTTGGAAGAGATTTCATGATGCAATGGGGACGAGGCTACACATTAGCACGGCATATCACCCTCAGACAGACGATCAGTCCGAGAGAACGATCCAAACACTCGAATACATGCTTCGGGCGTGCGTGATCGATTTTGGAGGAAGTTGGGACGACCACCTGCCGTTAGCAGAATTCTCGTACAATAACAGTTATCATGCCAGCATTGGCATGCCACCCTACGAGATGTTGTACGGTAGGAAATGTAGGACGCCCGTATGTTGGGGAGACATTGGGCAGAGGGAACTGGGTGGTGTCGAGGTATTTGAAGCAACGACTGAGAAGTTAGAAAAGATCAAAGCTTTCATGAAGGCGGCGAAAGACAGACAAAAGTCGTATGCTGACAAGAGGCGAAGACCGATAGAGTTCAAGGTCGGTGATCGAGTCACGTTGAAGGTCTCGCCTTGGAAAGGAATTATTCGGTTCCGAAAGAGGGGAAAACTGAGCCCACGATATATAGGCCCTTTCCGAATCATAGCCCGTGTGGGAGAGGTGGCCTATAGGTTGGAATTGCCAGATGAGTTGAGTGGAATTCACCCAACCTTCCATGTATCTCATCTGAGGAAATGTTTAGCCGATGAAGATATGGTTGTTCCGCTGGAGGATATCGAAGTAGACGAACGGCTCAACTATGTGGAGCAACCAGTGGCAATCATCGATAGAAAAGAGAAAAGGCTAAGAAATAAAGTGGTTCCTCTTGTGCGCGTACAGTGGAAGCACAGGAAGGGATCTGAGTCTACGTGGGAGACTGAAGAAGAGATGAGACAACATTACCCACATCTGTTTGAGGAATAACAGGTTTCGGGGACGAAACCTAAATAAGGGGGGTGGACTTGTAACACCCGGAAAATTTTCTAAGCGAGTCAAGTAATAATAATGGGCTCGGACGAAAGCCATTTAATGAAAATAAAATGGTTGTGGGTACTACACCGAGTTAACCCTTCGGGTCACGGTTTTAACGAGTTTGGGGTCGCGGGAACGCCTGGCATATAAATAGATGGATCAGCTGAGTAACTCTCATTTTCACTCAAACGCCCAGTCTAGAGAGAGAAAGTGTAGAGAGAGAAAGTGCCAGATTGAGGCTCGGGTGGTCAAGAATCGAAGGCTGGTGTTTGTGGACTCCCGAACAACAAGAATCAAGGTAAGAAACGTAGTATAATTGCTCCATTTGGTGAAAAACCCGGATTTGGGTTTTGGGGGTTTTAAAGTGGCAAAAATCGCCCCAAAACACCCGTTTTAGAGTAAGAAAACGTGTAATGAGCTTAGATATAGCTTCCTGGATGATAACCCAAGGGTTTGGGTGGAAAGGATTGGATTTTTGGGTTAAAACGAGCTGATTCGTAAATTTCAGCTCGTTCTGCGAATTTAAGAACTCGTCCAGCGAAACTGTAAGTTCGTCCAGCGAAAATGGGAGGACTTCCAGCGAGACTACAGTTTCGCTGCAGCGAAACTACAATTTCGCTCAGGCGAAACTATAGTTTCGCTGATGACTCTGCCAATGCCCAGGTTGACCCATAGATATTGCGAAACTAGGGAATTCCAACGAAAGTTGGGTGCTCGAGGTAGCGAATCTGTCCAGCGAAACTGGCAGAATGCTGCCCAGCGAAACTAGCAGCGAAACTGCTGATTCGCCCAGCGAAATTACGGGCGAATTTACAGGCGAAACTATCTGCGAACTTAGCAGCGAAATTAGGCAGAAATTAACTCTTTTGAGTGTTAACTTATCTGCAGGCGGGGAAGTGTGACCCACATCTTTACAGCTTGATAGAGAAGCTGCTTGTCAAGCACAGGTGAGTTCTAGAACCCCTCATTTCCTTGGTTTAAATGATTTTGGGGCTGGAACACATATAAACTTGTTTATTGACATATGTATGTATGGCCCATTTGGGTATAATGATGTATTATACGCTTAAGGTATGATCATGGACTCGATGTGTTGTATAAGGTCCTGGTATGAGTCCCCACGGTTTAGGAGGGACAGTTAGTGCTGCTGCACTCAAGATGATGCATAGTTAAGTCCCGGTTTTGGGAAAGATACGGGAGTAAGTTCTTACATGGAATTTATGTAAGTGCCCAGTGATGATTTGTGATGTAGGCTATGTACATATGATGTTATGTATGACGATGTATGTATGATGTTATGTATAACGATGTATGTATGATGTTATGTGTGATGATGTATGTATGATGCTATGTATGATGATGTATGTATGATGTGTGTGTGTTCCTTATAGTAATGTATGAATATCTTTCCATGGCTTTACGTATTAATGAACGAACGAACGAAGTATTATGTAACGTAAAGTGAAAGATAATGAAAGAGGAACACGATGACGAATGCATGTATTAATGATTGAACGAATGAGTAAAAGATGATGAATACATGCATTAATGAACGAACGAATGAAAGATGTCTTGCAAACATTGGATAAGTTTAACGGGTCTTACTTGGTGATTGACCATATGTATGGTACCCCCACCGCTTACCTCTAGTACCGTGGCATACGTTTTGCTATTCATTTAATGACTTCGGCCCGGTAGCTAATAACGTTCGAGGTATAGCAAATGGTAGTGGTACAAAAGATATCCAATGTGCAAGAAAAGATGTAACGGGGTCCTTGTCATTCGACCACAGTAATCATGGCTGCGTGCCATGAAGTGGGTAAAGCCAGACAGGATCTAAATGAGAAGTGAAAGATAATGATGTATGACGAATGAACGAATGAATGAAAGAGATAATAAAGATATTATCTATGTGTATGTACGATGTATGACCACGTGTAAAGAACGAACGGTTTTAATGAAAACAAGGTATGTTTATTATAAAACTAGAACTCACTCAACAACGCTGACTTTTTATGTGTTCCAGTTGGCAGGTAGCGTTGCTGGGGATGGCACGAGGCGACTACTCAGCTCTTTTGGGATGGCATTCTCCATTTGATAATGCTGCAACGTACTGGAAGTGCGGGTGCATAGCACATGTAACGAAATATGTTGCATGAGAGTGTCAAGAGTTCCTTAAGGGTTCCGATGTACGGAATCACTTAAGGAATCTTCTTCATGATGAAAATTTTTGTATTTTTATATTAGAGGTCACCGTTTATGACCCAATGGTTGCTGAGGATTCACATAAACGAGATTACTTAAGAAATCTCGGGTTTCATATGCTTCCGCAGCAATCATAGTAAAGTTAGGCAAAGTAAAGATCTTTGTAATAGTGCTTTTGTAATGTAATGCAACATTAGATGTTTTGTAAAAGACGTACGTTGTATTAAATGGCAAAAGTATTTATAGTAAAAGTAAAAGTTTATGTTTGAATGTTTCCGCTGCAAAAGCTCATTTGAGGAGTTTATGATTCATGTATATACTATATGTATGTTTTAAATGCGATGAATCACCAACCGTAAGGTGCCCGGGAGTGGGGCCTTACAACCGGACGATGAGAAGATAGTACGATGCGTCATCCTGTTGATGGTACTTCATGAAAAGATTTTGACATAAGGTACCCGAGCTTCTCGAGGGAACCACGAAACGTTCACCTAAGGCTTGCAGCCGACGGTTTTAGTCCATTTGGTAACATGAGTTCGGCTCATAGCACGTGGCTGGTTGTACTCGCCACATTCAATCTGCCTCTGTGGCTATGCATGAAAGAGTCTTCATTTATGTTGTCATTGTGTATTCCTGGCCCTAATCACCCAGGAAGGACATGGATATGTTTCTTAGGTCGTTGGTGGATGAGCTTAAGCAGTTATGGGTGTCAGGCATACATACTAAAGACGCGACAACAACACGTTCTTTACTATAAAGGCGGTGACTATAAATAACTTTCCAGCTCATAATAGTTTATCAGGTTGGAGCGGGTAGGGTTACAAAGCATGCCCGACTTGTAATGAAGATACTCCTTCTAAGCGTGTTACAAATAAAGTTGTATATGTTGGCCATCGGCGATTCTTAGATGCTAACCATGAGTGGAGAACAGATTTAAAATTTAACGGAGAACCCGAGATCATAGCACCTCCGAAACAATTTAATAATACTGACATAGAAGCTCAACTTAGTCGCCTACGCCATCGTTTGCCGGTAAGCATCCTGATTTTGGAAGTGTAAAATCAAAGGGGAGGAGTTTGAGTTGAACTGGTCCAAACGAAGCATATTTTTTGAACTTGAGTATTGGTCTTCTCTGCAGCTAAAGCACAACTTAGATGTGATGCATATCGAGAAAAATGTGTGTGATAGTTTATTGGGTACTCTACTAATGAATGAAAAGAGCAAAGATACGCCAAATGCACACGTTGATTTAAAAATTTTAAATATTCGGAGTAGACTGTGGTTGGAAAAAAGGAATGGAAAGTGGTATAGTCCACAACCAAATACTCATTGAAGATCGGTGATCGTAAGCTGTTTTGTGTGTTTATAAAAAATATTAAACTTCCTGATGGGTTTGGATCTAATATCAGGAAGAGAGTGATAGATAACAATACTAATATTACTAGGTTGAAATCTCATGACTGTCATATTCTCATGCAACGTTTAATACCGATTGGGGTTAGATGTTTTTTGACCAAAGATACTTATACACCAATAGTTGATCTTTGTACGTTTTTTAAGCAACTCTGCTCCAAAACACTATTGGTCGAGGATATGAATAAAGCTAAGGATGCCAATCTTATAATATTGTGCAAGTTAGAGTTGATCTATCCTCCGACGTTTTTTGACATTATGGTTCATTTAGTTTTGCATTTACCTGATGAAGCGATTCGTGGTGGTCCTGTATGTATGAGATGGATGTATCCGTTTGAATGATATATGAAAAAACTAAAAATTATGTCAGAAACAAAGCAAAGCCAGAATGTTGTATAGCTGAAGGTTATGTTGCTGAAAAAGCTCTATCATTTTATTTGAGATACCTGCGAGATGTTGAGACTCAGTTTAATCACCCTGACAGAAACGAGGATGTCATTATCCAAAAAGACACGTGTAATCATTTGAGTCTAAATGTCGTCCGGCTAGTGCAACAAAGATGAAATATCTTTCTCCAAGTGAAAGCTTAAGTTAGAATGGTTTATGCTCGATAGCTATCAAGAAGTCAGAGATTATATGAAGTAAAATTTTCCATCTTTAACTTTTCATCATTAATTAAATATATTTCATTCTTATTGTATATTTTTTCAACATTGTAGTGAATTTAAATCTGAATGTCCACATGAGGATACTAAATCAAATTTCCAACATGATTCCTCGAGAAGGTAATCCATATCTAACACGTGTTACTATATATTTGTTAGGTAATCCATATATAACACGTGTTAGTCTGTATTTTCTTAGGTTTATTCGATGAAAATACAAAATTATTCAAATTTTCACTCAAAGTTGTATGCTCTTGCAATGGGTGCGGATGTAATGCCTATACTTACAATGCTTGCATAGTCAATGGTGTTAGATTTATGGTAGTTGATCGTGACGCGTAACGCAAAACTCCGGTGTTTTAGTGGAGGGAGATAATGGTGAGAAATATTATGGGCAAGTTGAGAAGATTATTGAATTACATTATGCAAATGGATATTCAACAGTCCTATTTCGTTGCAAAGGGTTTGATACTTGAATGGGTGTTTCATATGACAATAATATCATTAGTATCAATACAGAACGTGAATGGGACACAGACGATCAACCTCCCAAGCTAAACAAGTGTTCTACATCCAAGAACCTTCTCGAAGAAATCAAAACAATAATCACCGGTGGGTCATCGAGAATGTTAATCATCGAAAATTTAGGATCGCCCTACAACCAATGATGGTGTCGTAGAGAACATTCATGTAAGGCCCCGTTCCCGGGAAGCCTCACAGTTGGTTAACCATAGCATAAATCAGTTTAATAACAAAACATTACAGTGGAAATAATTAAACATTTATTTAATACTTAAAAACCATATCGTACTCATACATTCGTCCTTTAATTGTAAACAAAACATGTTACTTGTTCTTAAATTACAATAAAGATTTCATAAACAGGAATGCCATCATAGCTCCCCAAGTAGCTTCGTGGTGCCATCATCAGCATCAGCACTTACCTGTCCACTATTATGCATAAAAGTCAGCTTTGTTGAGTGAATTTTAGTTTTATATAAATAAGAAAATATAAGCTTTATCCTCCATATAATGAACACGCATACATCATACTACAAAACATTACTTGCATCATATTAAGCACGTTCATTATCTTTCATTCTTTCATTATGTTTCACTTCGTCATAAGCGAGATTGCACAAAGCAAGAGGTCCATGTTGATCGACAATGAATGTCGATCCTCGTCGGTATACATCATCATGGTAGCTAACCCCCGACAGTTGATCCACACTGCAAGGCACATAGCCCGCTCATGAATACAGATCCATCATCATACGTGAGACTCACATAAGTGAAGTCTATCATAGTGCTTGCAAGACTTTTCATCATCAAACGGGCCCGGGGTAACATTCGTTAAGTTCCACTTCTCATTAATATTATCTTTCACTTAATATATAATACGTAACTTATTAAGTACACAACATACCAAGTACTAGTCATCATAACACGTAACCGCCCTCCGCGGGACAGCGGGGGTTCGGGGGCGGCAGCCCCTGATAGCGGGGTCCTAGGGGCAGCAGCCCCTAGTGGGGTCCAAGGGGCAACGCCCCTGGCTGGGGCCAGGCTGCCAGGTCAGCGCGCCCGAAAATTATTTGAGCTATTTAAATGTCACATTTTACTTTAGAAAAATGTATTTTCTTGTTAAAACCACTTGAAATCCTTACCTTGAAAACTTTATGTTTACTATGCATAATAGCCCTAAAAACATGGAAAAACGTTTAAATAAAGGGATCTAGAACTCACCTGGATATCGTGAGTAACTTCTAAACTAAGCCTTCTAGGCTAGGATCACACTACACAGCCTGCAGATAAGTTAACACTTAAAGGGGTTAATTTCTCCCTAATTTCGTTGCTAATTTCGCTGCCAGATAACAGTTTCGCTAGCAGTTTCGCTGGCAGTTTCGCTGGCAGTTTCGCAGGCAGTTTCGCTGCCAGTTTCGCTGCCAGTTTCGCCCAGCAGTTTCGCATGACAGTTTCGCTGTCACATGCGCCCAACTTTAGTTGGAATCTCCTAGTTTCGCAATATATATAGGTCAACTTGGGCACTAGCGAAATTACCAACGAAACTGTAGTTTCGCACCAGCGAAACTGTAGTTTCGCTGGAACTCTCTCTTAGTTTCGCTGGATGAGTGCACCGTTTCGCTGAATCGGGGCATAGTTTCGCTGGATGAATAAAAATGACGAACCAGCCCGTTTTTAACCCAAAATCTTAACTTTTTACGTCCAAATCCTTGGTTTACCTTCCATGAACCCATTTCAAACCTTTTACACGTTTTCATATGTAAAAATTGACCTTTATCTGTTTCTTTGAAACTTTTCAAAACCCAAAACCCTAGAATCCGGGTTTGATCTACAGAAGGGTTTAGAGGTCGATTCTTACCTGATTTTGTTGCTCTTTTCTTAGGGTTTGATGCTCCAACACCCAGATCTTCAATCCTTCAACCTTTGAAGCTCCAAACCTTAAGTTTTCTTCACTTTCTCTCTGTACTTTCTCTCTCTACGAATTTGGTGGCTAGGGTTCAAGTGTGGAAGATGGTGGCTGATTAGGTGGGTTTGAAGGCTGATTATGGGCCCTAATTCATTTAGGCTCTTGCCCATAAGCCTAATTAGCCCATAATCTATTTTCTTCCTTTATTAAATACCCACAAATTAAGCCCATTATCCTCGATGACTCGTTTTGACTTTTGGGGGTGTTACGATTCAAAATGTTGACAATGACTTGATAGAAGATCTTGACGTTGTTCACAACCACTCTCCATTTAATAGCATACTTTTCATTGACTTCACACAATATTTTTATAACATGCCTACTTATGTCACCAAAGGCGAGACTCTAAGTGAAGTTAATCCGCCAACTGTCACCGCTGAGGAGGTGTTTCAAGACGAGGTTGACTATGATGAGGATGATTATAATTATGACACTGAAGAGTCTGACGAAGATACTGAAGTACATGAGGGTGACTCTGATTGAAAATTTATTAGGATTTGTATATGTATTTATTTATCTTAACCTTTATTTATTTTATGTTGTACTATAAAACTTTCTTCCTATTTTAACATTATGTTCTAAATCTTATATTTCAAGACATGCTTTCATTATGGATTGTTTTCACATACCTTATGACTGATGTTATGAGCCATGGAGGTGATGGCACGGGGGATCCACCACTTCCTCCATTTGGCAGTTCTGGAAGTCACGCGTTAGATGGTAATGGTTATTATAAATAATTTATTTACTATGTTTATTCAACTATTATTAATATATGATGCAATTAATGAATTTTTATTATAATTACAGGTACGCCTTCTCGTAAAACAAGAGGCAAGGCGAAAATGAAGGAGCTATTAAAAAGGGAGGACATTTATCTCTCCCCTTCGATACACCTGCCACGTATACCCCCGTTGGAGAACTTAATGATATGTTTGTTCGCGAGGTGGGGATATACATGGAAGCTAATTTTCCTTTAAATGTTTGTTCGTATGAAAATCTTTCCGATGCTCAGAAGTATGCTTTGGAAGAGCATATAGCGGTAAAATTTTATAAGTTATATGTTTGTTATTCATTTTTACATAACTAACTTTTATTTTATTTAACTTAAATATAGCGACGCTTTGATTTTGATGAGATATTACGAGATCGTGAGCGTGCTCAGATAGAAGGCGACATCCGTTTGGTGTTTCCCAAACGATTTAGAGATCGAAAAAATGTGGCAAAAAACACTTTGATCGGGTTGGAGGCTACGAAAATGTAGAACAAGCAATGGTCAATCCTCCAACAGGAATGAATCATGAAAATTGGAGCAAATCGTTGACTATTTTATGAGTGACGAATATAGAAATATGTCAAGTTCAAACAAAGCAAATCATCAACAACAAATATATACAAACCATGGGGGGACTGATTCATATAGTAGTTATTGTTATAAGAAGGTAATGATTAAAATTTATATATTTGTGTATTATATATATAATATATAATATACTTTTTAAAAACTAAATATAAGCAGACTTGAGACGTTTCATGATGCTCATACTGGTAAAAATGGGACATTTGATAGCGAGGTAGCACAGCAACAATATGTAAGTATTTCTTAAAAGTATAGTTGTTATATATATATATATATATATATATTATATATATATATATATATATATAGTATATATAGTGTGTGTGTGTGTTTGTGTGTGTGTGTGTGTATAAATATGTTAATATATTTTTGTTAATTAACACAAAACCAATTAAAAGAAAGGTTTGATGAGCTAAGTCAAACCCAAAATGAAGAAAGTGGATCATCAACGCTGAATGAAGTCGATATTTTGAGTCAGTGTTGGGATAACGGCGTGGACATATTAGGGAGATTGGGCGTAAACCATTATCATCTGCAGGGAAGAGTTCTTTTGTTCATGATCAGTTCTTTTGTTCATGATCATGAACAAACTCCTCAGTCATTTACACGGGTAAGTGCATCATAGTTGGATGTGTTAAGTTAATCATAGTTGTTTTAGGTTAAAATGGGTGAAAACGACATGATTTGAGTTTAAACGAGTCAAAATGACTTAAACTTGGATGTGTTAAGTTCATCATAGTGGTTTTAGGTTTATTATGACTTTTTATCGCTAAAATAGATTTTAATTATCTAAGTGTCACACCCCAACCTTGACGGCGAAAACGTCGAGGTGTGAGGGTTAAGATTGTTCACAGCCACATAACGCTATGTTAAAATGTAAAATGCCATTAATCAATTGTTTCAAACACCACATACATCAAAGTCTCAAAATAAATCAAACGAAAACAAGAATCCAATTGTCTTTATTAAGCCTAGGTCCATGTTCTAGGTTTAAGCATTTCTTCAATCATCACTAAGCTTGCACATTACCTGAAATATGTTGAAAATAAAGTCAACTAACGAGTTGGTGAGTTCTCATGGTTTTATATATAATAAGTATACAAAAACGTGGCAATTCTAGTCAATGGTCACAAGATAGTAAGTATATAGAACATGCATAGTTACAATCAAGCCTCGACTGAATAATATGAATAAGCATGATTAGCTAAGTGTATTTGGTTCCCTAGTGCACAAGCATACGGCTCCTAGGAGCCGGCAATCCTCGGCTTTAGCACCAAATAGGCTTGTCAGGCCCAAAGATCTAAGACTTCGCTAGGCTAGCAATAGTTAATGATTGCACACGTATGTCACATCTCATATAATACTTAACATATTCAAACAACCATGACTATGTAAAGAATTGCACGTGTGTAATAAGTATCAAAGCGTGTATGTGTAAGTTTGTATAAGCAACATGTTTCACCCCGAAAGATGTGAAATAATCGTAAAGCGGGGCATAAGAACTCACGTGTTTAATAAGGGAGACTTGCAGATGTAATAAGAATAACCACGAATAAGATTTCCAACACAAATGTCACAAGGCACCTAATTAAGAATAAGGTAACGCGTTATAATTTGTTTGACGACTAATATATTTTAGGGTTGTAAGTCTAATAGGATTTAATAATTATTCGTATTTATTACATGTTATTAATGCGATCGGATAAATGGAACGAATGGATTTTTATACTTTGAAATAATTAATTGTTTGTGCGTATGAGAAAGAATAATAAGAAGAAAAACTTGATTTAATTGTACGTTAAACCGATTTATAAAGATTGCATATGATAATTATAACACAAGATTTAAATATTAAAAATGAACTATATATATATATATTTAAAAAAATGAACTATATATATATATAACTATTAAAAATGAACTATATATATATATATATATTAAAAATGAACTATATATATATATATATATTAATAAGTAGCTAAACAATTTAATTATTTAAATAAACATATACAAGTATTATTTTCACACATTTCTTTTGTATTTTTAGAAATACAATAATGTATTTATAAATACAAAAGTATTTTATAAAAATTAATTTAGTCACAAATTAATTAAACAAAAGTAAAAAGAATAATCTGCATTTTATAAAATTATTTTTAAAAATTTTCAGAATTTAAAAAGGTTAAATAATTAAAAGAAATGAAGAAAAGAAAGTAAATTAGAAATAAAAAGAAAAAAAAAGAAGGGGAGGGGGCTGCCCGGGGTCAAACCCGGGCCCTCCTGGAACATGGGGCGCAGAGACCAGTGAACCAGGGTCGTGGCCTTGGTCCACATTGGTTTGTTTGATTTTAAACCGAGTCGCCCTGGTTTCCCCCAATTTGAATGAACCCTAATTTCAAAAGAATCAAAATCGGCCCTCGATTCGGTGTTAATCACCTAAATCATCATAGGGCTTTTGATCTTTGAACAAAATCGAGTAGAAAACAGGTTTTAATTACCTGTTTTGATGAGATTAAAGGTGATTTCGAGTTCGGTTTAGGTTTCGGGTGTTCTTGGGTTGGGGTTTTCTGATCGAGAGAGGTTATGGTGAAATTGAGGTTTCGGAGAGTTTAGGAATTTCGAAATGATTCAGAAGCCCCCAATTTGTAGACTTGATTTCATGGTTTTGGGCATAACCCGTTTGATTTTGAAATCGCGTTCGTGTTTACCAATTTTAGGAGATTCGAGCTGTAAATTTGCAAATTCTAATTGATTGATTGATTGCTTAAGCCGCGTATTAAGTTTAGAAGTGATTAATTTGATTGAATTTGTGTATCTGGACGGGATTTGATTCGGAGTTCATCACGGTTTCGATTTGGAAAGATGAACGAGCGGGAAAATCAAATTAAATCGGGGTTCGAGTTCGAAACAGGGGACCGAGAGGGTTGGGCGGTTTGATTGAGTCAAAAAGCATTTAAAAATGGGAGTTTGAACCTCGCCGGAGTTCGCCGGAGCTCGCCGGAGCTCCTCGCCGGGAAAACGGGGAGAAAAGGGGGTTTAGTTTCAGAATTTACACAAATGGTCCCTGCTCTTTCCAATTCTATATTTTATGTAATAAACTTTTATTCAAAGTTTTTAAAATGACAAAACAACCCCTGCACTTTAATTCTAGGTTATTATTATTATTATTATTATTATTATTATTATTATTATTATTATTATTATTATTATTATTATTATTATTATTATTATTATTAATATTAATATATTATTATTACCATTAACATTATGGTTATTATTTTTTTATAATTAAATTATTATTATTATTATTATTATTATTATGGTTATTATTATTATTATTATTATTATTATTATTATTATTATTATTATGGTTGTTATTATTGTTATTATTATTATTATTATTATTATTATTATTATTATTATTATTATTATTATTATTATTATTACTATTATTATCATTATGACTATTAATCCTTAAAGAATTAAAATTTTACGAATGGGTCCACACACTTAAATGAAATGACAAATGATCACAAGGTATTATACAAAAATACAGGATGTTACACTAAGTTTAGCTTAAATGTGTCAAAATGGGTGAAAACGACATGATTTGAATTTGAACGGGTCAAATGACTTAAACTTGGATGTGTTAAGTTCATCATAGTTGTTTTAGGTTTATTATGACTTTTTATCGCTAAAATATAATTTAATTATCTAAGTTTAGCTTAAACGGGTCAAAATGGGTGAAAACGACATGATTTGAGTTTAAACGGGGCAAAATGACTTAAACTTGGATGTGTTAAGTTCATCATAGTTATTTTAGGTTTATTATAACTTTTCATCGCTAAAATAGACTTTAATTATCTAAGTTTAGCTTAAACGGGTTAAATGGGTGAAAACAACATAATTTGAGTTTAACGGGTCAAAATGACTTAAACTTGGATGTGTTAAGTTCATCATAGTTGTTTTAGGTTTATTATAACTTTTTATCGCTAAAGTTAAACTTTAATTATCGAAGTTTAGTTTAAACGGGTCAAAATGGGTGAAAACAACATGATTTGAGTTTAAACGGGTCAAAATGACTTAAACTTGGATGTTTAAGTTCATCATAGTTGTTTTAAGTTTATTATGACTTTTTATCGCTAAAATAAACTTTAATTATCTAAGTTTAGCTTAAACGGGTCAAAATGGGTGAAAACGACATGATTTGAGTTTAAACGGGTCAAAATGACTTAAACTTGGATGTGTTAAGTTTATCATAGTTATTTTAGGTTTATTATGACTTTTTATCGCTAAAATAGTTTAAGTTTAGCTTAAACGGGTCAAAATGGGTGAAAATGACATGATTTGAGTTTAAACGGGTCAAAATGACTTAAACTTGGATGCGTTAAGTTCATCATAGTTGTTTTAGGTTTATTATGACTTTTTATCGCTAAAATAGTGGGTTTACGTTATTTGAGTTTAAACGGGTCAATAAGTGTTTAATTATCTAAGTGTGTTTGGTTCAACATGATTAATTGAGACTTCATATACTTTGCCAAAATATAAATGTATATTTTGTTTTGCAGGAGTAAATTTTAAATCGGTTCCAAAATGCGCAATTTATGTCACAAATTACGCAATTAATTGCTTCGCAAAAGGCTCCAAATCAAGCCGAAGAAGACGATTCTGACGAGGGAGATTAATAGCGTATTGTATAAATAGCGTATTGTATGATTGTATAATATTTTTTTAGATTTTAATTATGACTGAATTACCTATTTATGATTGTATGATATTCCGTAATCTAGATTGTATTGAAGGGAACTTTGAATGTCATTGTTAAACCTAGGTTTATTTTGGTTGAAAACTGGATTTTGAAAAACAAAAAAAAATTAAAGAAAAAAAGACCGTTAGCGGCGACACATGTCTCCGCTAATAGTCATAAAAAACCATTAAACAACGACACCTTTTAGCGGCGGTTTTGTGGTTAATAGCGGCGACACTTTTAGCGGCGACTCATTAGCTGCGATTATTTGGTCAATAGCGACGAACTATTAGCGGCGACCTATTAGCGGTGACCAGTCGCCGTTAATACCTTTAGCGACGACAATTGGGGGTATTAGCGGCGACAATGGGCGAATATTTTGTAGTGACATGTATATAATTTTTCTCCGTAACTAATTGAACTAGTTCAATATTCTCTCCTCTCTCTTACTTTACGTGACAGGTTTTATATACATGTGTAATTTACTAGATTATAGTGAACATATATACATGTGTAGAGCATTTACAGTCCGTTCCTTATTTTTATTTGAGTGAGTGTCTTATATTATAGTGAATGATTACGAATTATTGTGGGTGAAGTAGAAAAAAAAATTATGGGGGTTGTATCGTGATTCTTCATATTTGAGGAATCACGATACAACCGTCATAAATTTTTAAAATATTTTTAAAAGTGGTTGTGACCGGATAAGAGAGAAAAGATGATAACAAAGGTATAAATTTTTTTATTGAAAAGGAGAGAAAAAAAATAAAATATTTAGTATAATTATATGAATTGAAATGAATGATGGATTGTGAATACTCTTATAACATACGAAACGCATAAACTTACACACTTAGGCTGTGTTTGATTTTGACTGACCCGGCTGACTGGCTGACTGACCCGTTTGTTTTGTAAAAATGATACTGCTGACCGGATCACCCGGGCTGACCACCATTTGTTTTGTGACTGACCCGGTTTTTATTTTTAAAAGTACTGACCGAGTGAAGTAATGACCGACCGACCCTCCTTACAAACAACTCCTTTCTCAGTATCAATTTTTTATGGGTCCTAATAAATAGACACCCACTTTTTTAAATCGACACCCCCCTATACGCCGCGTATGGGTCCATACGCGGCCCATACCCGGCGTATAGGGTACGACCATTAATGCGACATTAATGACTGACAACCGACGTCACATCACTTCACCTATACGGGGCGTATAGGTCCATACGCCACGTATAGGTCAGTACCGATTTAAAAAAATATAAGCTATACGCCGCGTATGGTGCCATACGCGGCGTATAGATCCTCGGCCTACTATATCTTTCAAATTTTCTATTTTTTACACACACTTCAAAAAAAAAACACTCTCGTATAGCACTATATTACACGTATTGATCTTCGATTTTTCAACATCCAGGTACGTATTATTGTTCATACATCATTATTATGTTAATCGTTCATTGATTTAAACGTTAAAGTAGTGTTTTATGCCCCAAAATGCGTGATTTAAAAACTGGATTAAAGAACTATACGCCGGTACGATTTTTCAACAGTATAACGAATTACGTCACACCATCGATTGGCAAAGTGTGGAACCTGCACCAGAAGAACATTGGATGATAATGCCGTATACGGGATTAGTGGTTGCTCAAAAGTTTGGGGTCATTCTTCATTTACTAAGCAATAATGGTTGTCAAACATTTTTCTCATTATGGGCTGATCCGAAAACTGTCATGCCTCATCATATCGTGTCGATTGTTCATGTCAACAACAATCATTTCGTCCACGTTAAGTTAGAAGGAGATTATCCGATGCCAACATTAAGTAATCTTTGGATTCTTAACCGAAGCGTACGTGCTGCAGAATGGGAGATTATGTATAGGATTCGTATCTCGGAATACAACGCAATAATAGAGAATAACCGAGAACCCCCGGCTTATATAAGTTTATTTTAATTTATAATTTGTAATATGCGAATTATATATTTTAATTTTAATTTTATTATTGTATTCATATTGTATATATTAAAATAAAAACTCAAAAAATTAAAAAAAAAAAATATATAAGCTATACGCCGCGTATGGTTCCATACGCGGCGTATAGCTCTTCCACGTATGGGTCATAAGTCACGTATGAGTATAAAATGTCAAACCCTATACGCCACGTATGGTCCCATACGCTGAGTATAGGGTATAAAACGTCAAATCAACAACATACCCTATACGCCGCGTATGGACCCATACGCGCCGTATAGGGTATAAAACGTTAAATCAACAATGTACCCTATACGCCGCGTATGGACCCATACGCGACGTATAGGGTACAGGGATGTTGATTTAAAATTAAGAGGTGTTTAAATAAAGTGACCCTTTTTTATATGCAATGTACCTCAAGATATATATTTTAATTTTTAAAGCAGCATCAATTCTATGACTTCTGTCCTAAAATATCTACGCCACACAAAAAATCTAGCTTCACGTGGTCCCCACTCGTCCTCTCCATCGGTCTTTCTATATTTGCCACGTGGCATCCTATGTGCACTCGTGTCAACGTTTCATTGGCTATAACTCCAGTCGGCCAATATCCTTCCTTAACCATCATCCTCTACACCCGTAATTCTGCCAAGATCTTTACAACCGCATTACCTAATGACTAATCTACCCTTTCATTATGACGTGGCGTAAAATCATTGCCTACCGTAATCCTAATTTTAACAGCGCGTTACACCTGATCATGGCCCATATAAACCCCTTTTAAATACCACGTTCCGTACGTAATACGCCCACTTGTTCATCTAATAGCTATTTGTCTTCTTAATTATATTTATCGATCTCGTGAGAAGTATGCCGGAGATCTTCAGGGATCAATTGTTAAATTAATCGAGTCACGAGAATATTATTTAAGCATGGAGAGTGGTACTGATCATGCAACGACGTCGTCACTGCAACCGCTGCTTCCTCCGGGGTTTCGCTTCCACCCCACGGACGAAGAGCTGGTTGTTCACTACCTCAAGAGGAAAAAAGCTTCTGATCCTCTTCCGGTGTCCGTCATCACGGAAGTGACTTCTATAAGTATGATCCGTGGGAGCTTCCTGGTATAAATCTTGTAGGGGTGTAAACGAGCCAAGCCAGCTCGCAAGCTACTCGGGATCGGCTCGAAAAAAGCTCGAATCGAGTTGAGCTTAAACGAGCTCGAGACCGAGCTCGAGACCGAGCTCGAGCTCAAATTATTGCTCGTTTACTAAACGAGCTCGAGCTCGAGCTTTAGGATATCGAGCTCGAGCTGGCTCGCGAGCCTAAACGAGCTTTTGTATATATGTATTTTTTACTTACATATTAAATATATATAAATACATATTTACATAAATTATATTATTAAATATATTATTGTGATAAAAAATAGTTAAATAATATATATTGTGTTATATATAAAAGTATGCTTATAAATAATTATAAAAGTAATTATAAAAAATATATATTTAATAATTTAACAATAAACTAGCCGAGCTCGAGCCGAGCTCGAGCTTGAAAATTTTCTAACGAGTCGAGCTCGAGCTTTATAAATAAAACTATAAACGAGCCGAGCTCGAGCTCGAGCTTCCTAAAACCAAAACGAGCCGAGCTCGAGCCTTAGCGAGCTCGGGCTCGGCTCGGCTCGTTTACACCCTTAAAATCTTGAATATATAATCATTCTATGAAAATTTTCTAAGTTTATGTACGGTTTTTAGAGTTTATGTACGTGGTGTTTGCTGGTTTGAAAATGGTTTTATAGTGGTTTATGTAGACTATGCTTTCTTAACAAGTGTAATTTAACTTTGTCAATTGTATTTGTTGTTGGAAACCTCGTATCCGGTTGAAGTAACAACTCTTATAAACCATTATATATAAAATCATTTTCAAGCTACAAACTACCACATAAAAATTTTATCGATCCTCTATGTAAATCTAAAAAATATTCTATGTACAATGTTTTTTTGACCTTTATGTGCTTTAGAGTTTAGAGTAAATATAATAGTTTCATTGGAGATTTTTTTTAAGTGTTTTTGGTTTTAAAAAAGTTGATTACTACCATGGGTGGCGAACTCCAATCGCTTGCCACATGCGAGACTATATTTAAATTTCGTTACAAGTAACCAAAACACTTTCAAAAACCTTCTACAAACTATTAATTATTTAAATCATTAGTTTTATAAATATTTTATTTATATAGTGATTCCAAACATTCCTTGTTAAATTTTTGTAGAATCCAATGGGGAATCCTGTACAAACCGAAACACTTTCATAACCTCCTAAAAGATATTATTGTTAGATTTTTGTAGAATCCAATAGCGAATCCTCATAAATCTCTTTTGTCAATATGATTAGGGTTTTCTGATGTTTTCTCTTTTATGCACGTATAGCTAAGGCCTTGTTTGGCGAACACGAGTGGTACTTTTTCACTCGAAGAGAGAGAAAGTACCCAAATGGAGCTCGTCCCAACAGGACAGCAACGTCTGGGTACTGGAAAGCCACCGGAACCGATAAACCCGTGTGGACCGCCCGTGGCACACTCAAAGTAGGTGCAAAGAAATCTCTTGTTTTCTATGAAGGTAAACCACCCAAGGGCATCAAGACAAACTGGATCATGCATGAGTATCGACTCACCGATGATAAATCCACCAACAAACCACCTGCTTACAATACTACAAAGAATAATGGATCATTAAGGGTATTCACATATTCATATGTTAATTATATAATCTCTTTATAGATTTTAGTGATTAATTAATTGATGGAGTTGATTTCAGTTGGATGAATGGGGTGTTGTGTAGAATCTACAAGAAAAGAAATATGCACAAACTGGTGGAAGTTGACGGTGGTGGCGGTGGTGATGATCTCATCATGAATCGGAGTTTAGCATCACCACCACCATCACCGTACAATCACCGGTGCTTATGAAGCCCACCATAGGCTGCACAGGGTATGATGCAATGGAGAGTTACGAACACAACAACCACCACCTCAACATTGTCGGTTTACCGTCGTCACCGGCGTACACCAAGATGTTTCTGACGGACAGAAGTCCGATGGATACGCAATTGCCGCCACAAACAATGGTGGTGGCTTCCGGAAAAAGCTTTCTCCGGCAACCGTATCAGTTGCCCGACATGATAATTGGTACTCTTAGATTATTTTTGGTGCGAATGTGTAGCTGATTCGCTAAAGAACTTATTTATTTAAGGCAAATTAGATTTTAATAATCCAAACTATTACATGTTGGCTGATAATAATCCATACTATTAATTTGACCGCTAATTCTTTCAACTTTCACTTTTATTACTAACAATAATCCCAAGACATAATTTTCAAATTTTTACGTTTGATTTGTATTTATTTTAGTCTTAATTTAGCTTGTATATATGTTTCTTCATTTCATTCATAATTATTGTTGTGAACCGAATCGAGTCCAAATCGAGTGTAAAAATTTGAAAATTATGTCACTAAAATTGTCATTAGTAATAAAAGTAAAAGTTAAGAGTGTTAGCAGCCAAATTAATAGTATGAATTATTATCAGTCAATAGATAATAGTTTGGATTATTAAAATCTAATATGCCTTTAATTAATTAGCTTAGATTGGATTGGATGTAGAATATAATTATGTAGTTAGAGTGAGGTAGATTGTTATAATTTGGGAAGTTATAGACATTGATGCATGTATATTGAATAAATTCTGTTTGAAGCTTGAAGTACGTATGTATAATTTTAAGAAGTCATGTTATGATGTTTCTGCATGGACTCATAAGGAGTGTATTACTTTCTTACACTTGTTTCAATTAATTCTAAATCTTATAAATGATACATATAATTCTAACAATCTTGAAATGATACCCTATTTTATAAGGGAGATGTTAGTAAGTATGTTTGTTTATTGAAGTAAAAAAGGGAACTTTAATTAAAATGAAAATTTCATATTGTTTATTGCACGGTTTTAGTGAGGCCTTCATCTTCTTTCTTGGGTTTTTTCATGGTAGCCACAAAAACTCTAAGGGGGCGTTTGGTTAGAAAGAATGAAATAAAAATGAGAAACTAGTATAATTTTCAAATAAAATTATGTTTGAGTGAACAATTAAAAGTAAACCAAATGATCAATATTTCATCTCAAATTCATTTGGTTGTGGGATTTTAAAATCCTTTCACCTAAAGATGGAATTTAAAATCCCACAACTAAGGGAATTTAAGATGAAACATTCCCTTGGGTTTTTTACATTTCATTATCCACTCAAACATAATTTTACTTGAAATTATATTAGTTTCTCAATTTCGCTCCATTCCTTCCAACCAAACGCCCCCTAAAAGTTAATAATAATGTTCATATTTAATGTGGCTTGCTTATCTTGTACAACTCGCAAAGAAAGTACTATTCAATAGACCATGATGGCATGATCAAAGTAAGAAAAGGTGGAAAGTATTAGTGTAGTTGGGCTTGCTTTTCTTGATGTGTAGGTGATCACAAGGGCCCTTTATGATATTTACGATCACAATTACCATATATGTCATATATGTCTGGTGATTCTTAGTAATTAAGCATAATTAACATTAGGTAGAAAATTATAAAAATTGTATACGCATTTATACGTAGTGGTAGCCACATATAAATGGAGAAAGAAAAAGGAGTGATAAAGTAATATTTATATTTCTTTTATGTGGTTCTTTTGATTTTATACTTAATTAATTGGTTATGTATCACACAATCATATATAGAGAGATACAATCAATGTTTTTTTAGAAAACGTAGAAACGCTAGGTAACATGTAAATGTCTTTGTATTTTTTTATGTTGATGTGTATGCATCAGTCTCATTATAAGCATATATACATGAAGTAATGTGTGTTAGTTATGAAAATTTCTATTTTTTGGCAATGAGTTGTTAATTAATCATTAATCATATTAATAAAAAATGTTTAATATGTAATAGTTTGGAAGGAGGTATTTCATTCATATTTCTTCTTATAATATTACTGATCATATACTCATATTTACTATGATTAACTAATAGTTGTCTACCATATCTTCAAAAAAGTACCACTGTAATTATTCTAATAATCAGTTATCATGATACATTATTGGAATCGATTTGACACACCAATATATCCTGTGTGAGAAATGTTAAAAACGTTGAATCAAGAGTGTGAAATTGATGATCATGAATGTGTCATTTTAATGCATTATGCAGATCACATGCATGTGCATAACTCTATATATCACAAGAGTGAATCAAACTTGTAAAGTAAGACACAAAATTGTAATGAGTTACACAAAGTGTTATTATATATGTGTCAAAATTCAATTTAAAAGTGTATAAGAAATGGAAGGTCGAACGAACCTTTGTAATTGGTAGAGACAGTCTTAGATACAAGTGAATCAATACTCATTTCAACAGCATATCACAATTGGAAAGTTTGGTACATCCTTGTTGATGATTTAGTGTCATTTAGCTATCTTATGTAATTGGATTTACTTAATAAACAAATGTGAGATTATATTATCCAACAAAGTTGGAAAGTACAGAATGCACACTTTGTTTTGAGAGTATTATGATTTCAAGGCTTAAAGAAACCGTTAGACCGTGGTGGTCCACAAGCAATGCCCCTGATAGCTAGGTTCAAGGGGCAAAGCCTTTGGAGGGTCGAGTAAGGGGTTGTTTGGTAATTTCTGAATGATTAAATGATAAACCAATAAAATGTCTGAACCATTAAGTGTTAAACCATTAAGATGTCTGAATCGTTAAGAGTAGTATATCGTTTAACTATTCAAAGACAGATGTCTGACCAATTCAGATAAGAGTTTTTAACCATTCAGCATTAGACCTTTTAACCATTAAGTGCTTAACCATTCAAACATTTGAACCACTAAGAGGCTAATTCAAATACTCCTAAACAGCCCCTAAATGTGGTAGTAACTGAACCTCGACAGTAACTTTGGTTGTAGATGTCAAGTTTGGTTTTGGTAAAAAAACGTAGATGGTAGAAATAAAGTTTGGTAGAAGTTTACTTTTGGTAGAAAGTGAACTTTAATAGTATTAAGCTACTACCAAATATGGTTTCTAATAAAATAGTTGCAAATGGTTATCACTGTCAAACTGTTTAACTGTTAATTAAACATATAAAATTGTTCAATTATTCTATTCAATATTTTCAACCCATATCTAAAGTATTTATCTAGACATTTTGGAGTATCGATTTTTTCATACACGATATCTATTACGAATAATCATAACAATTTCATATTTGTTCTTGAAACCTTTTGTTTTATGGTTTCGTCAAAAGTTTACAAGAAAAACCAATGTATGCGATCGCTATTTTTCACATTTCTTGCTTAACTTTCCATAAATATTTACGTACATACTAACTTTTTTTTAACATTTTTTATAGAGTTAGAACTCACAATCTTTTGATCGTAAGATTCATCTTTTAACCACTATACACCAACCTAACTTCATACTAACTAAAATCGAAACATTTAATCAATTATCAAGACGCACTTAAATCTGTGACTAGATTCCATTCCTATACTTCCTTTAAAAACCACATTTTACAATACTCATGAAACTATTTTCTATAAAACTACACAAAATATTGTGGTGGACATAAAATATTATATATACGTATCTTTAAATTAAACTTTATATTTATAATTTGTGGGTTTGTTATTGTTGTAGTCGACGATTGACTTCAGGGACCATTTGGCCTGTCATCTAACTGGAATCAATATGTTATATAAATTGTGTGGTTGTTATTAAATCACATTCGTTAAGTTGCATTGAATTCCTTTTTTAACGTGTGTACAAATCAGTGGACTTTAATACAGTTTGAGATAATTAACTACTTGATTTGGAATTTTTATTTGTACGATCATGATAGAGCCCCCTATGATCATATTTTCTAAAGACTAACGTATTATTTGCTTAATTTTCAAATTAACAGGAACCATGGCATATATGTTTGGAATAGATTCTATTTTGCGATTCTAGTTGTAAGATATCTAATGAAACCGTCGCTGGAATTGAGATATTATTCAAAGAGAAAGATCCCATAATGGGTCCCATTCTTCTAGCCTTTCCCCGAAGTCGATGATAGGGTTCTGACTTACAATCAAACAAAAGCATACGATCAGATATGTTAGCCCGCGATGGATGCAAAAATACCACTCCAAAATACAAGTCAATTCCATATAGCCATCAAGAATTAAAACTACATTAGAAGAAATTATGATCAACCTCCTCCACAGTAGCGTCATAAAAAGAACAACTGAATAAAGAAACGAGAAACATTTCCGAGCAAAAGATTAACTAAAAAGCTTATAACAGGTTGAGAAGCTGATGACAATTATAAATTTATATAAACATAAAATTTTTATTAACAGTATCTAAGGGTACTTTTGTAGACAAAATACAAAACAATTCCAGAACAAAATAATTAACAAATAAAATATGAATAAAAATCTTCAAAATTACATCATGCACCTTATAAAAACGTCATGCAAAGCATCACTCTTTGACTTTTCCCTTTACAACTTGCATTAAAACCTTCAAACAACACTTTAACTAACACACAAACCTTTTGATTTCACTCTAAACATCAAAAACCTTTTATTCGTGTGTTCATATTTTTATTTTTAAATTAATATGTTTATGACTTGTATTTTCTTATTCGTGTGTCCTTTATCGTTTAATTGAGATATGTAATGCTCGTGACATAAACTGCCCCGATGTTACGAATAAAAACCAACTAATACACGTATAATACAATATATCACAAGAAGATTGATAAACTAACAGAAAAAAAAAATACTGCATTAAAATTTTCAGCCGCCGTCACATTACAGGGGGTCTCTTATTACATAGATTTAAAACCTTATTAACCACAGTATCAAGTGTATTTATGTAAACAAATTACAAAACACAATTCCATTACAAAACAAAATAAATAACATGAGTCAATATGGATAAAAAAATGCTTCAAAACCATGAAAACACCATGCACCTCATAAAAACGCCATGAAAAACATCGCAATACCTCCTAAACCCACACCCATACCTACACTCCTTACACCACCATTCTCAGACGGTGAAGCTCCGCTTCCGTCACCGTCCGAGGCGGGGGAGCTCGGCGCCTTAGCCGGCTTCCCCCCCTCGGGCGGAGCCGAGGCCCCTTCAGGCGCAGGGGCCTCGCTAAACTCCAAAGGCAACAACACCTTATCCACCACATACACCGCGAATGGGAACTCCCTCCTCAACGCATTATTAATCTGAGTCTCCACGACTCCGGTCGACACGTTAACCTGGTTCGCCCGACCGCTAAAGTTCAAGCCGAGGCTCCCGTGCTCCCCTCCCGCTTGGGTCGGGACGGGGTTGCTGACAGTCACAAGGTCCTCCATGCTGTAATATTTGGGTAGAACATGATACAACACAAGTTTCACTTTCTTCTCCTCCGAGAGCCCGTTGAGCGTGCCCGAGGGGAGGTTTAAGAAGGCGTTATCGGTCGGGGCGAAGAGCGTCATGCCTTGGTTCGAATTGTTGAGCTGGTTCGGGAGCTGGTCGAGGACTCGGGTTTGGTTGAGAAGGCGTAGGAAGGAGGTGAATTGCCCGCCCGTGACCAGGATCGCGGTTATGTTGATCGGACCGGCCGGACCGGGGGCCGGGGCGGTGGGGGATTGGGAGAATGATGATGGGAGGAGGAGTGTGAGGGTTAGGGTTAGGGTTAGGAGGTTGAAATGAGAAACCCATTGTGGTGTTAATTGTTGTGTTGTTAATTGGTGGTGCAATGTTAGTGTAATAGTGGTGTTTAGTTAGTTGTTATATATGTGGGGGTGGGTGAATGTGGTGGGAATAATGTGTTGGAATGAGTTGGCTTTGTGGTGATAAGAGGAATATGTAGGCTGGCAATAATAATATTGGGTTGAAGATAAGGGTGTAGACTAGTGGTTATGTTTTTGTTTGTTTTATTATTTCAACTTGCATACTTATGTTGGGAACAACTAAGGGGAGAGAAGGTCAAATAGATCTGGTGCATGATTAATTAAGTTGGATCTGACTAATGGAAAATAATTAAGGTGTAATTGAGTTTGGTTTAGTTAGAGCTCGGTTAAGAAAGAGATTAGGGGTGCGGGTTTGGTTTAATAGTAAAGTCATTTGATATTTGTAGTTATAATGGTGAAGCTCTCTTGAGGTGAGAGTTTGAGTTTTTTTTAATGAGGTTGATAAGCAGGATATGTTGAATGTTATGTAAGCAGGAGATTGGTGGTTTCATGTGATAATTAATATAAATTATTGGTTAATATTAATTGTGATTAACAATTTGAAAGTATTAATCCTAATTTTTTTTTATTTTGTTTGTAATAACAGTCACAACCTAATTATTTGTTAACTCCTTTAGTTTTTTTATAACGTATCACATGAAGTGACTTGTGACGTGACGTATAGCATGGTTACAATTAAAAATATAAATGTATTACTCAATCCTATTTTTGAAATTATTTAACGTAACTCTCAGGTCATCGGTTGATTAGATTGGAGACAAAAAAACAAAAATTTAGTGATATGTTTATATTTTTTTATTTTAATTATATAATATGTCATGTCACATAACACGTCACGAGTAACATCACGTGTCATGTGATCAGAAACTAAACCCCGTTGACGAACGATTAGACGATTGTAACCGTTATTGGTAACATAATTGAAGTTTAAGATTAATATTGGTCACATTGTTAGTTGGGATTAATATTGACCAATAATCAATAGTTTTGTTATTTAATTATAATTTTCCATAAAATAATGACATATAAGTATAGAATCGTTTAAGCATGATCAATTCAATGTTTTAATAAATTGATATTAGTTGAGTAGCTGATCAGTACTATCGATTCCTCGTCTCATTGTAAGAGAGAGAGAGAGAAATCAAACCTATGATTTTTTTTAAATCTTTTTTTTTTAATTTTATTTTATGCACTCTTATCATTAAAAAATGTTATGATGATAAATTTATAAGTTTTATTCCCCAGGTATAGTGTTACTAACTTTAAAAAATATGTTTTTAAAACATGTTATGCAATTTAATACAGATGGTGTGTACATACTGATACGAGGGTGCGTCTAACCTATTTACATGTTGCGTCCAAGTGTTGTGATCTGTAGTGAGTTTTATTCACGCATTACCCATGACCATTTACATTGTGTTTTTATCTTTGTGGATGTGTGCTAGAATTTTATGTATATAAAATTATAAATGTGCGTAAATAGTACTCATCACTCAAAAAACTCATGCATGTGCATATATATACATATACATATATATATATATGTATACTCCATACAACATATATGTACAAATACATGTATATGCATATACGTGCGTAGACGTATTCTTTGACAACACAAACATATATGCATGTGTGTGTCTACTTTTGAAAGTTTATTATAGAATGATCTTAATTTATTCTTATCCTATTTTAAATTAAATTTATTTCACATGATACAAGTTAGTCTTGAACTTATCACGTTAAAAATAAATAAATACATCTTTATTACTAGGTTATATAAGTGGTTGTGACTAGTTTTATAAGTAGATGGGACTTGGGAGCACTTATGTGTGACGGTGTGTATGTCCAATAAAGGCCCACTAGCACAAAATTTTTAAGAGTAATTCATTAACCGCTCCACAAATCAATAAAAAAAAAGGAAACTAAATTAAATTAAATAAAATATTATTATAAATCCAGGTCCACTGCAGCATTATTATTTTCGGGACAAGTGTTTTTTTTTTTGGTGAAATGATATTTTGGTCCTCTAATTTTACCACAAAACTTTGTTTTTTTTTTTAATTTTCGGCCACTAAAATTTAATAATTTTAGTAAACTTTTAATTTTCATTTTTACCTCTTTTATCATATATATAAGAAACATTTAAACCATTTCATGTTCTGACAATTTCGCTTTTTGTAATATCTTTTGTTCGTTAAATTTTAATTAAAAACGGAAGACGTGGTTGTCTTTATCAATGCTCCAACAATTTTTTTTTTAAAACATAGTTGAATTCAAAATCGAGTATATTTGTAATTGTACGTTATAACGAGTGTAGTTACCGTTGCGTTATTATGACGGACCGAACCGTTTATGAGCGGACATTATCATTGGCGGTATTAATATTACTGAACCGGTATTGTTATTCACTTTTGCGGTTTCGGATAAACAAAACTAATAACGACTAAAGTCACGTCGTATAACGTAGAAAAAAACGACCAACTGCCGTCGCGTAGCGCGGGGCAAAAACTAGTTTAATTTATAAATCCATGTCAATCCACATGCAGATAAAATTTATAAAAATATAAAAAATTACAAATAAAAGAAATACAGTTATATTACAACAACTACTTTAGTAATGTGTATGACATGAGTTAAATATGAGATAAAATGTTAAAATAAAAAGATGTAGATAATCTTCTTACTCTAATAAAAAGGTAAATGAGGGTGGCACGTGTTACCATCACATTCATTCTCATTAAATTTTTTTCACTTATCTTGTCACACCCGGCCTCTCACACCAACAATATTGTCCGCTTCGCCCACGAGGAGCTCACGGATTTGCTTTTGGTTGCCCGGGTGAAAACTTTCCAGGGAGGTCACCCATCCCTGGATTGCTCCCACCTGAGCACGCTTAACTGTGGAGTTCTCCTCTCATCCACAGCCAATACGCCCAAACGCGTTGTTGATATTAGAGGCCAGACATTCCTTATGAACCAGGAATCTCTTCTGTCCACGGCCGATGTGGGATATGTGTAGGGTGTCACAAGCACCCCCTGTTTGGACTCATCGTCCTCGATGAGCCCGAGAAGTCACCATCCTTGGTGAGGTATGTCCCACACCCCGAACGGCACAGGAGCGGCTCTGATACCATTGTGTAACACCCGGCCTCTCACACCAACAATATTGCCCGCTTCGCCCACGAGGAGCTCACGGATTTGCTTTTGGTTGCCCGGGTCAAAACTTCCCAGGGAGATCACCCATCCCTTGATTGCTCCCACCTGAGCACGCTTAACTGTGGAGTTCTCCTCTCATCCACAGCCAATACGCCCAAAACGCGTTGTTGATATTAGAGGCCAGACATTCCTTATGAACCAGGAATCTCTCCTGTCCACGGCCGATGTGGGATATGTGTAGGGTGTCACAAGCACCCCCTGTTTGGACTCATCGTCCTCGATGAGCCCGAGAAGTCACCATCCTTGGTGAGTATGTCCCACACCCCGAACGGCACAGGGGTGGCTCTGATACCATTCTGTCACACCCGGCCTCTCACACCAACAATATTATCCGCTTCGCCCACGAGGAGCTCACGAATTTGCTTTTGGTTGCCCGGGTGAAAACTTCCCAGGGAGGTCACACATCCCTGGATTGCTCCCACCTGAGCACGCTTAACTGTGGAGTTCTCCTCTCATCCACAGCCAATACGCCCAAAACGCGTTGTTGATATTAGAGGCCAGACTTTCCTTATGAACCAGGAATCTCTCCTGTCCACGGCCGATGTGGGATGTGTGTAGGGTGTCACATATCTCTCTTATTAAATAACCACATTAATTATTAATAATATTATCTATTTATTTTTTACATTATAATTAGTTTTTTAATAAATTAAGAAAGAGAATTTTTATTAATGTATTTCTATAGAGATAGTTTTTATAATTTTTTCTAAAAAACTATTTTTATGTAATATTTTAAAATTAGTTTTCTAAAGTAAACTTTTTATAAAAAAAATATATTAAAATAAGGAGTTATAGTATGGAAAATTTTAAAAATAAAAAATTTTTAAAATATTATTTTAAAATAAAATGTTTAATTTATCTTTGAAAAAAATAAAAAAATTAAAAATTTTATATTATCGTTTTATTACTTATAGTTATTACTGCCTATATAATTCAAGTCTATCATTTTATAATTAATAATTTTTGTTTTATTTAATATTTATTTGTTTAAGCTGTGTAATACACGGATTTATTAAAGGTAGTATAATATAATTCATGTTAGAATAGGGGATCTGATGGCATCGCAAAAAGATATTCATAACATGATGTAACTAAATCTAGAATCGGTAATATATATGCAGAAGCATACATGAAATATATATATCATGGAATATCGAATTATTGTGTGGTCGCAAGATTAATGATCAAATTTAAGAAAATAGAAAAAGGCCACATGTTATATTTTTTTTATAAAAACCTTTAATATATGAAATTAAATACAACGCGCAACTAGCTGGTAATTAATATATAAAGAAATGATAGATGTTATAATCTTTAATTGTGTATTTTAGTTTCTGGATCATCTCGTAATATAACTTAACCGTTTGTTTACTTTGGGTTCAAACAAATATAAAAACTTATAAGTCATGTTCAATAAGAGGCTTTTTTATAGGTGATGAAAACGAAATAATTATTCACGTTTTATAATAATAATATAATTAGATCAATAAATTCAATACTTTTCTCTTTTCAAATCACTATAATTTAAAAGCTAACATAAACATATTAATGTTATGTAACTAAATTTTCATAAATTATAAGTGTTTTATTTTGAAAACAACTTGCAGCTATGTTGACATCATGAAAAAAATAATATGAGTGTTTTTTATTGATAATAATCAGGAGAAATTATATAATTCAATATTGATATGTTATAATTAATTAGAAGATATTAAAAACCAAAAGTTAATAAGTTGAAAAAATATGCTTACATATTTCACACAAAAGACACATGTTCCAATCAATGATAAAAGTAAAAGAAAGAGTAATAATCGTTTACAAGAAAGAGTAATAATCGTTCAAGATAGATAAATAATTGAAAAATAATGTAAAAAAGTTAAATATGATTAAATGCATACAATCAAATATGTAATTATAAAAAAAGCAGAATAAAAGTCATTTTTGTTAGAAAGATCATTGTGATTAGAAAGTTATATTTACATGAAAGAAAAACATTTGATCATTTAGACATATGTTTAATGCTTTGCAAATTTTAATAATAAACATAATAAGTGCAATGAAAAGAATTATGATGGATTATATAATCGATCATGACGATGTATAAAAGTTTATTTCCAATAAAAATATAAAAAACATTACACGAACTTATGAGGTTTAAGGATGTAGACAAATAAAATGTTGAAATATATATACTCATATTATCTCTAATTCATCTGGATATAAAATAGTTTTACTTATTTAGTTTTGTGTTTATTTTGTAGTATAATTTCTAATATTCACAGTTGGGCTTAAAGAGATTCATTGAGCTTTGGATTGGATGCTCATGGGCTTGAAGGTCCAGCTGGATGCCTGGATATGTGTTCGTGTATATATAAGAAGATATCATCTTCTCGAAGATTCAGATGGTCAGATCTCTCTCATTTTAGGGTTTTCTCCAAAACACACTAAAGTAGATTCAGTTGGAGTTGTTCATCTCATCTTCTTGTTCATTTCATTTGGGTTCATCGATTGTAGTCTGCAACACATTGTTGCAGGTTAGTATTTGTTCTTGTTAAGTTCTTAGTTTGATTTCTTGTTTATAGATAAGAACTTACACAGATTTGACTGTATAAACTGTTGTTTTGTGTAAACGATGAGATTCACTTTTGTTAACATGGTATCAAAGCCTCGTTGCTCTTGATACATCGTTTTTTCATAAAACTCAGCTTTCAATAAACCCTAACAGAACGAGATTGTCATGGTGATAGGTGATTTCAGATATCCTCATATGTGTCCTTGAAAAGTGACACCAGATCTATACTGATCTCATCTCTCTTTGAATCTTAAAACGTCGATTTAGATCAAAACCCTAAGGGTTCTTGCATCTGTATCAGATCGATTTAGATCTGATCTACCTACAAGAACTCAGTTTCGAATAACACACTAATATCCAAACCTAGATTCATGTGTGTGTGTTTGTTATACCCTGGGTCTGATTCATGTTCTCTATGTCATTGAATCATATAATCGTCTTCCGCTGAAAAAAACTCGTGTCAAACAACGTACATTTGGTTGCTTGAGATATTTTGTGGCTCTGTGAAGCATCTCCACAAGTGGGCTGAAGGTTCAGTCATTGATACTCAGCTGTGGTGTGTGCCATATCACTGTAAGTCTTCTCACCCTATTCTGTAGCAAGTCCCTTCACTAATGAGTTTCCGTGGGAGTACTAACATACGGGAATCAACTGCCCATTAGTGTCAATACTTGGACTATAGATAAGGGTCCCTTACCCTCCTTATTTCTATATCTTGTCATATTTCTTGCTATTATATCCTTGTGTGTAAATAATTCTGGTGGTTTTGTGTGGTGTTATTCATTGGGGCTGTCTGTGTAATTGTGTATATGTTCACCTGATCAATTGGGATTTGGGAAAATACAACTCCCTATCTATACTTGTCCCGCCACCATTAAGAGTGGTCTTGGAATCTGGTCCCTGGATAGGCTTCGTTGTCCCTGTATCAATTGAGTCCAGGTGATTGAGTGTATGATTGCTGTATCATCTTACTGTGTGGCTCTTTGATCCTGTGCTGTGTATACTCTTGTTTTCATCTGTATCTGTATATCTGATCTGTGTGATTCTTGCTGTGATTGTAAGTGATTGTTCTTAAATATCTCTCATAAATGGCTGAGTTTGCTATACAAACAAGTGATGGAACACAAATTAATAACTTGGACTTTAGTAATCCCTTATATCTTCATGCAAGTGACACTAATAACCTCTCATTAATAAGCATAAAGTTGAAAGGAACAGAAAATTACACTGTCTGGGCAAAATCAATAAAGCTTGCCCTATCTGTAAAGAATAAAGTAGGCTTTATTGATGGCACTTGTAAAAAACAAACCAATGACCCTGTTTTGTCAAATCAATGGGATCGTTGTAATTCAGTTGTTCTGTCTTGGATACTCAACTCAATATCTGAGGAGTTATATGTTGGTCAAATATTTTCTCAACTTGCATCTGATGTGTGGAATGAACTTAAAGAAACCTATAGTAAAGTTGATGGATCTGTTCTGTATAACTTACATAAGCAGATAAATTCTATTAGCCAAAATGGTCAATCTCTATCAGATTACTATCACAAACTTAACTCCATGTGGAGACAATATGACATACTATCAGATCTACCTAACTGCACTTGTGATGCCTCCAAAAAAATCACTGCTCATAATCAACAACTCAAACTAATGCAATTCTTAATGGGCCTTGATGATGTCTATCAACCAATTAGAACTACTATACTATCTAAGGAACCTTTACCTTCTGTAAAGAATGCTTTTGCTATAATATCATCTGAAGAATCACATAGGGGAATAAATAATCAAGGAAAGACTCAAGTTTCTGCTTTTGTGTCTAAATTTGTTGAAAATAAAAGAAACAAAATAAAGGCCAAGGTCAAAAATGTTCTCACTGTAATTTGACTGGGCATACAATTGATAAATGTTATGAAATTGTTGGCTACCCTCCAAACTATAAAAAGAAGTCAAATGTTCAAAGGGCTCAAAACAATTCCAGTAATGTAGAAACTAGTAGTTCTACTAATTCTGTAATGTCTCAACCTTTTACAGCTGAACAGATAAGTAAAATCATGTCACTTATATCTGAGCATATCCAGTTGGCTCTCCAAAGGCTAACATGGCTGGTATGTGCCTCAATACAAATCTATTCCAGTTAGCTAACAGCTCTCACAGTCATAAACAGATTGTTTCTAAGGAAAATTGGATAGTAGACTCAGGTGCTAATCAACACATGTCTGTATCAACAAATAATATGATAAACTTATTAGATGTTTCTGAATTAAACTTGACTGTTGGTCATCCTAATGGAACCAAAGCTTCAATTTCTCAAATTGGCAATCTCAAGTTAACAGATGATCTAATTCTTAATGATGTGTTGGTTGTTCCTGAATACTGTATGAACCTTCTATCTGTGAATAAAATGGCAAGAGAAAATAATCTGTGGTGTTTGTTTACTGATTCTCATTGCTATATTCAGGACTTAGAACAAAGAAACTTGTGATGACTGGTAAAGCTGTAGATGGGTTGTATATTCTGGATAGTGTAAACAAACAAGGTGAAAACTGTGTTAATACTTGTATGCTTGCCTGCTCTGTTTCTGCTGATTTATGGCACAGTAGATTGGGGCATCCGTCAGATCAAGTCTTAAGTGTCTTAAAACCTGAACTAAAGTTGAATTATAATGATCTATCCAAAAAATGTGAAATATGTCATAAATCTAAACAAACTAGAGAGTCGTTTTCAAACAGTGAACATACATCTACAGAAATAGGTGAACTGGTTCATTTTGATTCATGGGGTCCATTTAAGGTAACTAGTCATGATGGGTTTAAATATTTTCTGACTATAGTTGATGATTACTCTAGGGCTGTTTGGGTATATATGCTTAAGTCTAAAAGTGAAGTGTTTTCTAACATTGAAAGTTTCTTTAACTTAATTGAGACTCAATTTGCAAAACGAATAAAAGTTTGTAGATCAGATAATGGTACTGAATTTATAAACAATCAACTTCAAGGTTTTTTTAATAAAAAAGGTGTCATACATCAAACTTCTTGTGCTTATACACCTCAGCAGAATGGAGTTGTAGAAAGAAAACATAGACATTTACTTAATTCCGCTAGATCTCTTCTGTTTCAGGGGGGGTTACCTGTGAATATGTGGTCTGAATGTGTTCTTACAGCAACATATCTTATCAATCGAATTCCATCTTCTGTGCTCAGTGGTTTGTCTCCATATCAATTACTGTTTAAGTCTAAGCCTTCTCTACATCATCTTAGGAATTTTGGGTGTTTATGTTTCTCTACAAATATAAATCCAACACATAAGTTTGAAAGTAGAGCTAATAAGTGTGTATTAATAGGGTATTCAAATAATAAGAAGGGTTATAAGCTGTGGGACTTGGAAAAGAAATCTGTTATTGAATCTCGTGATGTGAAGTTCTGTGAAGATATATATCCTTTTAAACTTAAAGAATACTTTCCTACTAATAATCAGTTCTTAGATAGCTTAAATGTGTTTGATTTTGATAATAGTTCTGAGAACCAGATGCCTCCCAATGATGAAAATAAAACAAATCCTGATGACAGTAGTGGTTCTCTAGGTCCTAGTACACAAGTTAATTCTGATGATTTGGAGTTCCCTTCTCCCAGTACTGTTCATAAAACAGATACTACCAGAACAGATATTGTTACTGGTGAGAATGGAAGCTTTGAACCAGAAGAGCTTTGTGATAACTATGGACACATTGAGACTACCAACTTGTCTTATGATAAGGATAATGTATCTGAGGGTGATCTACTAAGGAAATCTAGTAGAAAATCTGTGGTTCCCAGAAAATATAGTGACTATGTGATTGAAGGAAAAGTAAAATTTGGTTTAGAAAAGGTTATGAATTATTCAAACCTGTCTTCTGAAAATTTATGTTTTGTTTCATCTCTTAGTAAGAGTTATGAACCTAGGACATATAAGGAAGCTTCTGTTGACCATAATTGGGTGTTGGCAATGAATGAAGAGATGGAAGCGTTAATTAGGAATGAAACATGGATTTTAACTTATTTACCTAAGGGTAGAAAACCTGTTGGATGTAAATGGCTATATAAAATTAAATATAAATCAAATGGAGAGATTGAAAGATATAAAGCAAGGTTAGTTGCTAAGGGATATAGTCAAAAGGAAGGTCTAGATTTTGATGAAACATTTAGTCCAGTGGTTAAAATGGTTACAGTTAGATGTGTAATTACATTGGCTGTTCAAAATAATTGGAGTTTGTTTCAACTTGATGTAAATAATGCCTTTTTATATGGGTCCTTGGATGAGGAAGTGTATATGTCTCTTCCTGAAGGGTATTTTACTGATTCAACCAATAAAGTATGTAAGTTGATTAAATCTTTATATGGTTTGAAACAGGCACCATGTAAATGGAATGAAAAACTTACAAATACTCTTTTACAAATTGGGTTTCAACAAAGTGTAAATGACTATTCCTTGTTTGTTAAACATAGTAATAATCATATTTGCATATTGCTTGTATATGTGGATGATATTGTGTTAACTGGTAGTTGTGTAAATGAGCTTAATAAAATAAAACAGCTCCTTAGTGAGAGTTTTAAGATAAAAGATCTTGGAAAGTTAAAGTATTTCTTAGGAATAGAAGTCTTTAATGTTGATAATGGTCTTGTATTATCTCAGCGAAAATATTGTCTTGAGCTTTTAAATGACTTTGGTATGTTGGGTGCTAAGCCTGTCAGTATTCCTATTGAGCAAAATGTCATTATAACAGATAAACTGAATGCTGGTTGTGATGATTCTGAATTGTCTAACATTACTGTTTATCAGCAATTGATAGGTAGGTTAATATATCTTACCCTTACTAGACCTGATATTGCATATACAGTGAGTTGCTTAAGTCAGTTTATGCATAAACCGCTTCAGTCTCATTTGAAAGTTGCTCTTAGGCTTTTGAGATATTTGAAAAAATCACCAGGAAAAGGTAATTTGTTTTCTAAAAATTCTGATCTGTGTCTTCGTGGCTATTCTGATGCTGATTGGGGTAAGTGTCTTACTACTCGTAGATGTATAACTGGGTATTGTATATTTCTGGGTAATTCACTTGTGTCTTGGAAAAGTAAAAAGCAACCTGTAGTATCTAGGTCATCTGCTGAAGCAGAATATAGGGCCATGGCTATTACAGGTTGTGAGTTAATATGGTTACTAAAATTGTTAAAAGATTTGGATGTGCCTCAAGTTTTACCTGTTCCATTATATTGTGATAGTAAGGCTGCAATTCTTATTGCAGCTAACCCAGTTTTTCATGATCGAACAAAACATTTTGAGATAGATTTACACTTTCTTCGTGAAAAGGTAGTTTCTGGTTTTTTTAAAATTTTAAGATTGATACTAATGATCAACCTGCAGATTTGTTTACAAAAGGTTTGGGCACTCAGCAGCATGATTATTTGTGTTTAAAGTTGCAGTTGTTTGATGTGTTCTCCAGTTGAATTAAGGGGGAGTGTTGAAATATATATACTCATATTATCTCTAATTCATCTGGATATAAAATAGTTTTACTTATTTAGTTTTGTGTTTATTTTGTAGTATAATTTCTAATATTCACAGTTGGGCTTAAAGAGATTCATTGGGCTTTGGATTGGATGCTCATGGGCTTGAAGGTCCAGCTGGATGCCTGGATATGTGTTCGTGTATATAAAGAAGATATCATCTTCTCGAAGATTCAGATGGTCAGATCTCTCTCATTTTAGGGTTTTCTCCAAAACACACTAAAGTAGATTCAGTTGGAGTTGTTCATCTCATCTTCTTGTTCATTTCATTTGGGTTCATCGATTGTAGTCTGCAACACATTGTTACAGGTTAGTATTTGTTCTTGTTAAGTTCTTAGTTTGATTTCTTGTTTATAGATAAGAACTTACACAGATTTGACTGTATAAACTGTTGTTTTGTGTAAACGATGAGATTCACTTTTGTTAACAAAAAATTTAGTTTATTTTGAGTATAAGTGTAAATGAGTTTACTTTAGTCCGAGCAAATTTAATTAAAGTTTAGGTTGCGGGTTTGGTTCAGCAGTTAAGTTATTTGTAGTTATAAATGATGAAAACTCTCTTATGATGAGAGTTTGAGTTTCGTCAATGATCAATTTATGTGAGTAGGAGATTGATGGTATGAATTTTTTAAATGTATTTTATAACTTTAAATAACTTTTATATACTCTATCATTTTATAAAAAGAATCATGATCATAAATTTAAAAGTTTATTAGTATTACTATTTTTGAAAATGATGTTTAACAAACATGTAATGCACTTTGATACAGATGGTGTGTAGATATACGATATGAGAAAGCATTTAACCTATTCACATATTTTATCCAAGTACTCTGGTCTGTAAAAAGTTTTAATTACCACTACAAGAAACTCGAGCTATGACGATGGCAAATCTTCGCCATAAGCCCATATTGTCATTGCCTTAGGCCCTTGTCGTCACACACTTGTTGCTATATGTCAATCTAGTGTCATCGTCAAACAGACTGCTAATGCTGATTAGTAGAAGCAGTGTATCTATTTATACATAAAATCAATAGCCAAAGTCTTTAGCAGGTTACTTCAGTAGCACATTGGACTTGTTTTAAATAACGTCATCATTTTCATATCTCAACAAATATAGAGTGTAACATCTCGTAATTTTCGGTAAATAAAAGTTAATTTTATAAACAAAGAGATTAATACGTTGATGTTAAATTCCAATAATTTCAATAATAATAATGATAATATAAGTTTTATATGTTAAAGCTTGTAATTAATAAATCTTTTACATAAATAATAACAAAAATAATTTCAGGGACCAAAGTGTAATTTATAAAAATTGAAACAAAACCTTATGTTTCAGTTGACAACTGATACAAACTACGGGGACCAATTTTGTAAATTCAAAAAGCACCCAACCCCACCCCATTCACCCTCGATTTCTTCCACTTTCTTCCCTGTTTTGCTCCTCCATGTTTTTGGACAAAGAATCTGCCATTATCAATAATAATTGAATTAATCTTATATAAACCATCATCTGACCATATCCAATCGTTCACAATCTTCAATTACACTTGAGAAGCACAAAAACTACACACTCGATTCCTTCTCCCGCTCGCGACCTGCAACTCATTCGAACTCCACCTTTCACCTTCCGGCGAAGCTCTTCCCCACGGTTAACCTTTTACGGCCAACACCAACGGTGACAACCTCTTTCATTCGCGACCGAGTATCTCCGGCACTCCTCCTCCCTTAAATCGCAGGCTTGACAATCGAAAGTATTCCAGCAGTCGCGTAGATCGCTCACGGCAGTCGGTTCGGTACAATTCTTGCTCTATTTGGCTTCGTTCATTCAGTACGTTTCGGGTTACGAATGGCACGTTGCGTGTCGTGTGAGTACTCGGGTACATGTTTTGTGTGTCCATGCATGATGCTATAAATATATATAAACGGTTGTGGAATTATTGTGTATGTATGTATACGTATGCTTCTGCGAATCATATATGTAAGTGTATATATATGTGTTTGCTGTGTATATATACATACTGTGCATGTGTGTGTCGCACAAGAGGAGCAAAACACAGCAGCCGAAGGCTGCTGTGTGCGTGATAAATGTGGTTGTGTGTGTATGTATATGATGTATGTATGCGTGCAGCGTGAATGTATATATGTATGTATATGTTTGTGCACCTATACATATGTTTATGTCTATGTATGTACATGTTCTGCATAGTATGTGCAAGTGGTTGTTCCGTGAGTGTGTTTAGCATAAATATATATATGTATAGATGGCTGCGTGATCATGTGCAGTGTATGTATAGGTGTGTGCGTGCACGGGTAGAAGGACACAAACACAGCAGCCGAAGGCTGCTGTGTGCGGGTAGATATATGTGTATGTATATTTCTGAATGCGTGTATGTATATGGCTGTATGCGTGTATGAAAATGAACATATATACATGTATGTATGACAGCCCGTAAGTATATATATATATATATATGCCGCGTGTGATATACATGGTGTAATATATGTATATGCTTTTGTTTGTTCATGTTTATGTTAAATATATATATATATATATATATATATATATATATATATATATATGCCGTGCATGATATATATGGTATATATGTATATGCTTTTGTTTGTTCTTGTTTATGTTATATATATGTTGCAGGTGTGTGTGAGTGTTTGTGTATGTGTTTCCATAGTGTGTGTTACGTGTGTGTGTGTGTGTGTGTGTCAATGTGTATGATGTGGGGGTTGTTGTGGTTTGGCATAGGCATAGATATATGTGGTTGTGGTTATGCCACTTCAATATATCCTGTGTGAGTATGTATGTATGTGGGATTAAGGATGATGGTAGCTCATGGGGATGTGATTATGGTGCTGAGAATTGGATATTTTGGGTGTATGTATATAAATATTATATTATAGGAGGTGTTAAATATGTCTTATATTATGTGTATTTTTTGTTTTGTTTGTGACGTCCTACGTTTGTCTTGAGTGGGTGGTATTATGGAACATTAGGATTTATTATAAATGTCATATAATAATAATAACAATGGTAATTGGAACATAATGCATTTACAAGCGATGATTGAGTCGTTACGTAAATAAAGTGAACTAGAACTCGTGTCGATCTACATGTGACTAAAGCAAACGACAGCCGACACCGTAACCGAGTCGTGAAACGCGAAACCGTACAATCTTTATATATTAATAATTAATAATTAATATTAATTATATATATATATATATACTGAATGAAACACAGGTTAATTGGAACCCGATCTTTTGTGCTTACAATTACTTGTTGCTCTACACTCGAGGTGAGTTTCACGACCCCTTTTTACTTTCTTTCCTTTTTGGGGGAGAAAACATGCAAACATATTTTATGAATGGTTGCCAGTATTATTGATATCACTTGTTACGTTAGTGCAAACACATAACATGTCCTCACACAATCGAACCGTTAGTAATGGGATTAGCGAGGTAATTTTGAGTAGTACTACTGGGTCTGACAAACCCCGCCCGGGCTAGTCGCGCTAGCTTGATTGGAGGTCAAACGGGTGCTTTATTGACCTAACATTTGTCACGGTCTTGCGAGACGTGACGGGGATACAACAACACATATAGGACGTAAACAGTCAGCTTCGGTTCGAAACGCTAAGTAACAAGAACAGAGGCTAGCTACCTAACGATATGCAATATATACTAAACCATTGAAACGCAAACTATGGATACGCTTACAACACACATTTCTTGTTGATTAAACCTGTGAACTCACCAACTTTATGTTGACACATTTTAGCATGTTTTCTCAGGTCACAGAAACGCACAAGGTTAAGAACTCAGCTAGGATGCATGCATGGCATACATCACAACTCAACTGGTTTATTTGATTAAACGTTATGGATTCTTATGGTTGAAACGCATGTTGAAACAATTTACTATTGATTTCTGTTTTCGAAATGCTTCCGCAAGATTGAAACACATGATTGATTTAAAGATCTAATTACTTAATGTGATGTTTTGTAATTACTGTGTTTGGTGTAACTGATGCTATCTGAGATCCTGGTATGTCACACGCCTGACGGTAAAATCCCGTTAGCGGATTTTGAGGGTGTGACAGATTGGTATCAGAGCATTAGTTATAGCGAACTAAAATGGACTTGCATCTCATTTGCATTGCATTTTAGACTATAGCTGGATTGGCATTAGTTACACACACATAGATTTCTAAGCTATGGATGCTTGAAAACTTTTACTTTAACATACGGAAAGGTTGAGTGCCTAATTCAAGTGATTTCAAACTCCAAAACCTCGATTGTTATTAATGGATTCCAAATCTCGTCAAAGTCTGTGTCCCACCACTGAATACATGCAATGCTGGAAGAGTAAGATGCCTGTATCTCGGGGTGTTCTGTCTAGGCAAGGTATTCGCATATATCCAAATCAACCGATGGACCTGTTTACCTTACCTGGGAACCCTTGGGATGAGTATCTGCTTATAGGTACGCATGTTTCAACAAAGTTGTGGTTGACTAAATACTTTGATTAGTCAACGTACACGCTTTGATTCACGAATCAAACGAATACACTCGGAACATCTCATTGTCATGTTGAATAATTCTTGTCCTTGATTTCGTTTCCCGAAATAAACTATTCAAGATTTGAACACCACAGCAAACTCTATCGTACTCATCATCTTCGCTAGTCTTAACAGATAGCACTCAGTACTTGACAAGGTATGTTATCACGAATGGGAGAAGCCAGGAATGACCATGCAAAGCAAATTAGAATTACGGGTGCACACGTAATTGTAATTTGTCGTGCATGAGAATTCTGGTAACTCTATTAGGTGATAACAGTCATAGTCAGTGCAAAATTTTCGTTTCTATACTTGGAGACATAAAGTCTCGGTTCTCATGAAACCTCACTATCGATATGCAAACAAATCCTTCATTTCTACTAGTATGAAACAGATTATTGTTATCAATAGTTATTAATCGATAGTGACTGTCATGTATTGTGAATACGTAGAATCATGTCTGGACGAAGAATTGGACGCCCACCTAGACAAGAAACATTAATCTAACACAAGCTGAACTCGATGCCATCATAAATGAGCGTGTTGCTGAAGCGCTCGAGGCGTTCGAACAGACCAGGAACCAAAATCAAAACAACAATATCAACCAGAACCAAAACCAAGGAGGTAACCTCTGTCAAATAGATCTTTTGGATCAAATCCTTGATACTCTACGTAACAATCCTTAAATCATTAATATGTATCCACTCATTCCAGGTCAAGCAGTCTGCACTTTCAAGATGTTCATGGACTGCAAACCTCATTCCTTCAAAGGCTCCGAAGGTGTTGTTACCCTCCTTCGTGGATTGAGAAGCTGGAATCCGCCTTTGCAATGTGTAACTGTCCAGCAGAAAACCGTGTCAAGTATGCTTCCAAGGACCAGCTTTGACATGGTGGAACTCACAGGTCCAAACCTTAGGACTTGATGCTGCTAACAGTATGCCTTGGGAGGACTTCAAGATTTTAATGAAAGAAGAGTATTGCCCCAGGAGCGAAGTCCAGAAACTGGAGGTAGAATTTTGGAATTTAAAGATGGTTGGTTCAGACATTGAGGAGTACACGACTCGTTCGCACGAGTTGGCTGCATTATGTCCTCAGATGGTGACTCCAGCCTACAAACGGATCGAAAAATACATAGATGGTCTAGCTCCTCAGATTCAGGCTAGTGTGATGGCTACTGATCCTGTCACTATTCAGCAGGCCATCCGACTGGCTCATAAACTCACTGACCAGGCAGTGGCACAAGGCACCTTGCCTAAACGTGGCGCTGCTTCTGGTTCTTCTGATCACAAAAGGAAATGGGACGGCAATAACAACAACAAGTCTTCAAGCTCCAACAACACCCAACAACAATAGACCAAAAAGTTTGACCCTTCAAGAAGCTTCAACAATCAGAACCACAACAACTATGGCCAGGGATCAAGTAGCTACGCGGGCAAGAATCCTAAGTGTAACCGGTGCAACTTCCATCATCGTGGCCCATGTGATCGACTCCGTTGTCAGAGATGTGGAAAGATGGGTCATGCAGCCAAAGACTGCCGGGGTGAACTAATGACTCAGCAACAACAACTCCAACAACAACGACAGGGTGGAGTGATTAGAAACTGCTTTGAGTGTGGTAAGGAGGGCCACTACAGGAAGGATTGCCCGCAGCTGAAGGGTGGAAACAAGGATAATAACGGGGGCAATGCCAAGGGTCGCGCATTCGTGATCGGTTCCGGCGAGGCAAGGGATGACCAGAATGTGGTTACTGGTACGTTTCCCCTGAATGGTTGTTTTGCTTCTATACTATTTGATACTGGAGCTGATAGGAGTTTTGTTTCCAACAAGTTCATTAAGTTCTTAAATGTAACCCTAGCTGTCATGGAACCTAGTTATGTGGTAGAATTAGCTGACGGAAAACTAATTGAGGCAACTCATATCGCTAAGGGGTGCCGACTAGGATTATGTGGTTATGAGATAGATATAGATCTGATGCCTGTTACACTTGGTAGTTTCGACGTAGTTGTGAGTATGGACTGGCTATCCAAGAATCAAGCTGAGATCATCTGTGGAGGGAAAATCGTTCGTATCTCACTTCCTAGTGGTGAAATTTTATCGGTTCAGGGCGAAAAGAGTGGCATGGTCTGTGGAATCATCTCCTACATGAAAGGTCAGAAGTGTTTGAGTAAGGGTCATATCGCTTTCCTAGCCATGGTCACTGAAAAAGAACCCGATGAAAAGAAAATTAAGACATCCTTGTTGTACGCGATTATCCTGAGGTTTTCCCCAAGACCTACCCGGTCTCCCACCGCATCGCCAAGTCGAGTTCCAGATTGATTTGGTACCTGGAGCCGCACCTATCGCAAAAGCACCGTACAGATTAGCTCCAAAAGAACTGCAAGAGCTGTCTACGCAATTGCAAGATCTATTGGATAAAGGATTTATTAGACCTAGTTCATCACTGTGGGGAGCTCCAGTCCTGTTTGTCAAGAAAAAGGATGGAACTTTTCGCATGTGTATTGATTACCGTGAACTGAACAAAGTGACGGTCAAGAATCGTTATCCTCTTCCACGCATCAATGATTTGTTCGATCAGCTTCAAGGGTCAAGTTTCTATTCCAAGATTGATCTGAGGTCAGGATATCATCAGCTAAGGGTTCGAGATGAAGACATTTCAAAGACTGCGTTCAGAACTAGGTATGGCCACTAAGAGTTTCTGGTTATGCCTTTTGGGCTGACCAATGCACCAGCAGTTTTCATGGACCTCATGAACCGTGTCTGCAAACCTTATTTGGATAAGTTTGTCATTGTCTTCATTGATGACATACTGATCTACTCTCGTAATAAGGAAGATCATGAGGGACATTTGAGGACCATACTGGAATTGCTGAGAGATGAGCAACTGTACGCAAAGTTCTCAAAATGTGACTTCTGGATGCGTGAAGTGCAATTCCTTGGGCACGTGGTGAATGAAAAGGGTATACATGTTGATCCTTCAAAGATTAAAGCAATCAAGGAATGGCCGGCACCAAAGACGCCTACTGAGGTTCGACAATTCCTTGGTTTGGCAGGCTATTACCGGAGATTCATCGAAGGATTTTCAAAATTGGCGCAACCTTTGACTGCCCTAACTCATAAGGGAATAACTTATAAGTGGGGCAACAAAGAGGAAACAGCGTTTCAAGCGCTTAAAGACAAACTCTGCAGCGCACCAATCCTAGCTTTACCAGAAGGAACTGATGACTTAGTTGTTTACTGTGATGCATCCATCCAAGGTTTGGGATGTGTACTGATGCAACGCGACAAGGTCATAGCTTATGCATCTCGACAGCTCAAGGTGCATGAGAAGAACTACACCACGCATGATCTGGAACTAGGAGCTGTAGTGTTTGCCTTGAAGATCTGGAGGCACTACTTATATGGAACCAGGTGCACGATCTATACAGATCACAAGAGTCTCCAGCACATATTTGACCAGAAGGAATTGAATATGCGGCAACGACAGTGGTTAGAATTACTCAATGATTATGACTGTGCGATCAAATATCATCCGGGTAAGGTGTTGATACATGTGTCCCTAGATTCTGAGTTGAATGTAAAATGTCTTGACTATGTGTAGTTGAATGATGCTTAATGAAATACATGTGGTTGTTTATATTATAATGTTTATATATTTCATAAATGGGTTAAGTAATGACTAAATTATATAGGTTTGGTTTTGTTTGAATTGGTATGCATAATGTTGTAATGATTAACACATTCAAACTTAACATGATGTAGTTATCATGCGAATGGGCCATGCGAATGGACCATACGCATGAATAACTTCATGCGAATGGCTAAGTCGCACGATTAATCCAGGAGACTGGATCGGTCGTAAGTCTGAAGCATGAGATTGATCCAATCGTACGACCGAAAGTTCAGTCGTGAGTATGGATCATACGCATATCTCAATCGCATGACTGAACCATCCGAATGGTTCAGTCGGCCGAATGAGAAACCCTAACCTATAAATACCACTTAATTCGTGGAAAAACGTGACACTTCGAATATTAGAAACCCTAATCGCCTCAGAACGTGCTGTTCGACCACTCCAACTTCATAGAGCGTTTCAGATCATTCCGAGTCAATTCATAACGTTTTCTAATCGTTAGGATTGATCTTGATTTCGTTCTCACTGATTGGATCGCCAATCAAATAGGATTCCGCACTATTTGATCTGGTAAAACGAAGAATCGGTTAGTACTCCGTACGTACACGGTCCTAACAACTGGTATCAGAGCTTTGGCCCTTGATTCTTCGTTGATTCAATCGTTTTTGTGAAAAAGTCTACGTTTTTACTCAAAAAGATCCATTCTTTTGGCTAAAAATTGAGTCTTTACGTGTGCATGTTCTTAAAATTCAGTGTTTTTCGAGTTTCAGCCGTCTAGGGTGCAAATATTTGCGTTCTAGGTCAAAAGTGTTCAAAATCGCGTTTACAGTTGACCCAGTCGTACGATTATCTCAATCGTACGACTGAACTCTTTCGCACAAGCCTTTCGCACGTTTGAGTCAGTCGCCACTCCATTCGCCCGGTTGAGTCAGTCGTTGTGTCAATCGCCCGAGTGAGTAAATCGCCCACTCCAGTCGCACGTCTGAGTCGTTCGGTCTGTTCAGTCGTCTAGTTTCTCAGTCGGCCAATTCAATCGTACGTTTGAGTCCAATCGGATACAGCCCATTCGCATCAGCAGTTTGATTCTCAAGTTAAATTAATTCAAGGATGGACTCAGAAAATTATGCCATGTCAGCTGGAAAGGATTCGAGAATTCAGAACTTGTTGTTACTGGAGAATGAGATAGGGAACCATAATAAGCCACCTAAACTATTGACAATAGAGGATTTTCCACAATGGAGACAACGTTTTGAGATCTATCTTAATGGCGTAGATACTAACTTATGGAACTCTATTGAGGTTGGCTATAAAATACCCGTGGGGGCTGATGGTGTTCCTCTGACTTTGAGTGGACTCACCGATACACAGAAGGTTGCTTAATGCAGAGAAGAAGGCCTATGCTATTTTGACTCAGTCCATTCCCAAGCCTATTTTTCATCAATACTCAGAACACAAACAAAGTAAAAAACTGATGGAAGTTCTTGAAAAGAGGTATGATGAAATTCAAACTTAAAGGCACTGAAAGGTAAAGCGTTGAAGAAGGAGTTTGATAACTTCTCAGCAATTGGGAATGAAAGCTTGGATGAAATCATCGATCGTTTCTATCACCTGATGAGTGAACTTCACACTCATGGTGTTAAGACGTCAATGGAAGATAAAGTTTTAAGCTTGGCAGATGGTCTACCTGCAAAGTGGGATTCATTCATTTCTACTCTGCGATACAACTCAGTTTTAGAAACCCTGGATATCAATGATTTTATTCTAAAACTGAGAGAAGAGGAAGTGCGACAAAAATACAGGCAAAGAAGGGTTCTTATGCTCAAGACCCCTCTCTCTACAATGTTCCCTCTACTTCCACCCCAGCTGCAAAGTCTTCTGGTGCACCTCTGCAAACAGCCTTCGTGTCCAATGCATCTTCAACTGCTGAACAAGGCTCATCATCTGCAAATGAGTCTCTTGGTGCATCTGGAGTGAGTCAAAGTCCAATTATTACTCAGTCTGCAAAGTTGACAACAGAAAATCTGGGAAAGGTAACATGGAGGTTGCTAAAGAGCACATGGATCTTCTGGCTGCTGTTGTGCATTCTTATGATGGTTTGGTGGCGGGCAAGATTGGTAATTGCCACCTTGCTGATGAAGATTATGAGCAAGTAGATGAGAATGAGCTGGAAAGAATGGACATCATGTGGGCTCTTGCAAGCGCTGTCCGAAGAGCAAAGAAATTTGTGAAGAAAACAGGGCAGAATCTTGTGGCTACTAAAGATACAACCTTTGGTTTTGACAAGTCTAAAGTCACGTGCTTCAATTGTGGAGAAAAGGGCCACTTTAAAAGGGAGTGTTCAAAGCCTAAGAAGACTGGGAACGGGAATCCATTTTCCTCGTTCAACAGGCAAGATAGAGACAAGAAACCAGCGTCCACGGGAAGTGATTCTAAAGCTATGGTAGCACAAGGAGATGAAGGAAAAGACTGGTCCTTTCGATTCGTGTCTGATCAAGCTAACATAGCATCCGTGGAAGACTTGAACGAAGACTCTGCAAGTGAAGCGGAAAGCTCGGCTGAAGTTGATACTGCTGATGTGGAAGAGACGTTTGATGCTGTTGATGAAATTGTCCAGAATGAGTTGAATTCAGAATCTGAAGCTCAATCTACGTCTCAGAATGCTTTCATGGCTGGCACTTTGACATCCACACAGGTAAAATCTAAAGATAATTATTTGATGAACATGTTTGTGTCGAATGTGATAAATTTAGAGAAAGCATTGATCTAAAATTTGCTAGGTTGTTAGAACACAATGATAACTTAGTAAATGACTTAAAACTGTGCTCAGAAGCTAATCGTATATTAAAACAAAATGAGAGCAGTTATAAAGAGAAGTTAGATGCATTGCAAAAGCAACTAAAGGAAACTGAAGTTGTTGTTTTTAACCAAGAAAATGACATTAAATACTACTTAAAGACCATTGAAGAGACTAAAAAGGACAAAGCGGTCTTACAGGTAGAAAATGAGTCATTGCAACAAAAACTACATAGTCTAGCGAGTTCTTCGCACATTTTGAAAAACTTGGTTAAAGAACGCAACAATGGGGAGGGATTGGGTTACAAGGTAGTTCCACCACCACATGAAATCCTTTTGAACACAAAACAACGTCCAATTAATAACAATCAAATTAAGGATCATGTAGTGACAACTCCTTTGGTTAGTGATCCGGACACAACAGTTAAGTCTGCTTCTCCGGATGATGATCAGAAAACTTCAACATCAAGCAAGGTCAATGTTGAGAAACGGGTGGAACCAAGTGTCCAAACAACTCTTGGTTCGGAATCAAAGTCAAATATTACACAAACCAAGATATCCAAATCCACTCAAGTTAAACCAGTTAAAAGGGATAATATTCAGCCTCAAAGACAAATTAATCCAAATATTAAACAAGTTAAATTTGTTAAAGAGGGTAAATATTTAAAGACTGAGACCAAAAGACCCATTCCTGAGGTTTATTCACCGCCCACAAGAGATCTCCTAGTCCTGATGAATGGAGATCCTGCTATACTTGTGGTCAGCGAGGTCATATTTCAACTAATTGTCCACGCTATCAGACACCAAGAATTAAAGTTGAGCTAAACGACAAAGTCAAAGTAGATTCAAAACAGCGTTCTAAAACCCCGGTTAGATCGAAAACACCTATTAGGCATAAAACACCTTCTAAGTCGTTTTCGTCCCCACCACGTCAAAGGCAAAACAGACAAGTCCCCGACAGGTCTGTGACACCAGCGAAAAAAACTGTTTCTGAATCTAAACTATCTGCTCAAACTGTTAATCAGTCTAAAGTTTATCATAAACAATCCTTTCACAGAGATGGTTTATGGAAAGCCAAGACATCTGGTGAGTCCGAAAGCCAGGACAATCTGAAAGTTGAGATTCCACCCACTGATAAAGGACAGTAGGTCGAATTCATGATGGTTGATTCCTCTGGGAAACCCAAGCCAGTCAAGGCTTGGGTCCCCCTCCTTAACTGATTGTTTTCAATTATGTGCAGGTTGTCCGCTACAGTGCTTCAACAAATACATGGATTGTGGATAGCGGAGCTTCCAGGCACATGACAGGAAACAAGTCTCTTCTTTTTAATGTCAAACAAATTAAAGGGGGACATGTTTCCTTTGCTGGAAACAAAGGCGGATACATTACCGCTCAGGGCGAAGTAGGTAATGAGAAGGTAAAGTTTGATAAAGTAAATTTTGTTCAACAACTAGAAAACAATTTACTTTCAGTGTCTCAGATATGTGACAAGGGCTTCAAAGTTATGTTTAACAACCAAAATGTTACATACTGAAAAAGGAGATGGAAATTCCAGAGAAGCAGGTCTTGATGTCTGCATCCAGGTACAATGATCTATATGTCTTGGATATGTCTAATGTTTCTACCTCTGAATCTACAGCTCAATGTTTCCTCTCAAAAGCGACAGAGAAGGATTCCATCTCATGGCATAGAAGGATGGGACACATAAATCAAAGGAAGATGAATCATCTGATTCACAACAACCTTGTTGAGGGAGTTACAGTCAAGAACTTCCAACTTCCTGATTTTTGTGTCCCTTGCAAGAAGGGAAAGCAAACCAGGAAATCTCACAAGACCAAGCACGTCAACACAATCGAGATGCCTTTGGAGTTGCTACACATGGATCTCTTCGGTCCAGTCAACACAAAGAGTATAGCAGGAGACTGGTACTGCTTTGTAGTCACAGATGACTACTCAAGATTTACCTGGGTGATGTTTCTGAAAGCTAAATCAGAAACATTTGAATCATTCAAAGTGCTTGTCACGACTTTGGAGTCACTCTACAAGCTGAAGGTGAGGAAGATCCGTTCTGACAATGGCACAGAGTTCAAAATCAGTGGATGGATGCATTCTGCAAGGAAAAGGGAATTGTTCATCAGTTCACTTCCGCTTACACGCCACAGATGAATGGAGTTGCAGAACGAAAGAATCGGAGCTTAATTGAGACTGCGCGCACCATGTTAGCTGATTCAAAGCTCCCAGTGCAGTTCTGGAATGAGGCAGTTGCAAATGCCTGTTACACGCTTAATCGTGTATTAGTAGTCAAAAGGCATGGCAAGACTTGTTATGAGCTACTTCAGAAGAGAAAGCCAAATTTGGAGTATCTGGAACCATTTGGAGCTCCATGTACATTGCTAAAGAAGACTCAGGATGGCAAGTTCAACGAGAAAGCTGATCAAGGACTATTCTTAGGTTACAGCATCCCAGACAAGCGAGTTTACAATAACTCGACGGGTCAGGTAGAGGTGTGGTGCAATGTGGATGTTCAGAGATACATCACACCTCCTACTAGAAAAGGTCCATCATCATTCTTCGATTATGATGGCTTCTTCAAATCCTTTAATCTTCCACAGTTTGATTCAGAGGATGACGTTGCTACCCAGATGATGTATGACGTTCTTATCTCACCGAATCTGGATTCAAGCAACATCACACCTACTGATGGTGCCTCAAACTCTTCGACTCCTGCTCATGATGAGAGTGATGATTCATCAGGTGATGAAGAAGCATCTGCTTCTAACCCTGAGCATACAGTTAATCAACACAGTGAGTCAACAACTGCTGAACCAGCTTGCAGGAAACCAGACACTGAACCAGCAGTCACCAATCTGGATTCTGAGGTTGTGGTTCCTACCACACCAGTGACTAGGATCAGTGTGAATCATCCCCCTTCGTCTATCATAGGGGACATTCAATCCGGTGTGCAAACACGAAATCAGCTGTACTCTGCTGATTATGCAGCAGTCATGGAAAAGGGTTATGTCAATGACGGGGCTTTCTCATGTTTTGTTTCACAAATCGAGCCTAAATATGTCTGTGACGCCCTGAAAGATGAGGCCTGGGTCAATGCCATGCAAGAAGAGCTACTCCAGTTCAAGAAACTAGGAGTCTGGACTCTAGTTGACAGGCCAAAAGGAGTCAAGGTAATCGGTACCAAATGGGTACTAAAGTGCAAGAAGGATGACCAGGGTGTTGTTATCAGAAACAAGGCACGGTTGGTCGTTCAAGGCTTCAGGCAAGTTGAAGGAATCGACTACAATGAAGTCTTTGCTCCCGTAGCTAGAATGGAAGCTATACGTATCTTTCTAGCCTACGCCTCTTACATGAAGATCAAAGTTTATCAACTAGATGTTAAGAGTGCATTCTTGCATGGGGAAATCCGTGAAGAAGTATATGTCAGTCAACCCGAAGGGTTCGAAGATCCATATCATTGGGACAGAGTCTACAAGTTAGACAAGGCTCTGTATGGGCTACATCAGGCTCCTCGAGCTTGGTATGAAAAGCTCTCCACCCATTTGTTGAAACATGGTTTTCGCAGGGGTGTAATTGACTGTACATTATTCATCAAAGAAAAGGATGGTGATTTGCTTATGGTGCAGATCTATGTGGATGACATCATTTTTGGATCTAGAAATGAAGCCTTGTGCAAAGAGTTCGAATCTGTGATGAAGGCAGAGTTTGAAATGAGTGCAATGGGAGAAATGAAGTTCTTCCTAGGATTACAGGTGGACCAAACACCTACCGGCATTTTCTTACATCAGTCCAAATATGTCGGCGATATTCTCAGTCGATTTGACATGGAAAATGCATCTGCTGTCGGTACCCCTCTCGCCACAAATCATGATGTGGCTCCTGATGAGAATGGGGATTTGGTGGATGCCACTATGTATCGTGGGATGATCGGATCTCTCATGTATCTCACTGCCTCGCGTCCAGATATCATGTATGCAACATGTTTATGTTCTAGATATCAAGCAAAGCCAAAAGTAAATCACTTGATTGGGGTGAAAAGGATTTTTCGTTATCTGAAGGGTACTCCAACACTGGGATTGTGGTATCCTCATGATGATGACTTCGAGCTTACCACATACAGCGATTCAGACTATGGTGGCTGCAAGATGAATTTCAAGTCTACATCAGCAGGGTGTCAGTTCTTTGGAAGACGGTTAGTCACGTGGCAATGCAAGAAGCAGACCTCGGTTGCTTATCAACCTGTGAAGCTGAATATGTTGCTGCTGCAAGTTGCTGCTCTCAGATCATCTGGATTCAACAGCAAATGCGAGACTACGGTTTGAAATTTTCTAACACTCCTATTTATGTTGATAATTCTGCTGCCATAGCTGTCACTAAAAATCCTGTTCAACACCCAAAAACAAAACACATCGGGATTAAATATCATTTCATACGCGATTGCTATGAAAAACAATTAATTGATGTGATTAAAATTAACACGGATTTTCAGCGCGCTGACCTTTACACCAAACCGTTTGATAAACCAAGATTTTTATATCTGCTAGAGGTCAACGGCGTTAAAAAAAAAAGTGATGTGATTGTTGAAGAAGCAGATACATAGTCCGACTAGTGTTTATTTGTTTGTTTTCTTTTTCCTTCATTTTATTTTATTTTATTTTTAATTCCCTTGTCGTATAAAATCCAAAAACACAAAAAGATTTTTTGTTTTAGAATTTAGGGGGAGATTTATTTCAGTATGCATTTACTTAAAAAAAAGGGGAGGTAAGTTAAGCTGAAAAGGCACAGTCAAATAAACTGGAAATGCGACTCGATAAAACTGAAAGTGATAGCACACAGGCACCGCGTTACTTGGAACATCAAATTGGTTTTCAGTTTCAAAATAAAAAATCATAAATCAGAGAGTCTAAGCCTAACAAAATGGGAAAATGATAGAAGATTTGACTGGTATTGTAATCACTTGGAGAAAGTAGATCTAGGGTTGTGTAAGTACACAATACGATGTGTCAGTAGATTCAACACAATAGACCATTAGACATCATCAGTGAACTGGCTTAAACTAAATTTATTCAACCAGTTGTGTGTTCTATGGTATCCCTGGTCTGCACAATCAATCAATGTCCAATAAGGGTGAGGAGCAAGCAAATGCCACAAATGTGAGCAAAGACCTGCAAAACAGAGCAAAAGATGACAAATGTCATTAAAAATGTATATGCAAATATGCTGCTCTAAGGAGATAAATAGGTATTGCGCCTCTCTGCTGTGCGATGGCACTGACCTGAGGCTAAGCATAACCTATTCGTTCTAAGAATTCATTGTTGTTTGCGCCTCTCTGCTGTGCGATGGCATCTCTTTGAAAATTTTTAGAATCAAATCTTCTAAGTCCAAGACCGCTCAAAATCTCCTGAGGACGATTGATTACCATATACCTGTGGAATACACAAATACTGTTTGACCTAATTCATCTAATTAATCGCTGATGTGTGTCAAACGTCTGTGTATGGATTTAAGTGGACAAACATACTGACAATCGTCGTGGCTGCATCGCCTGATGTTCAAAATCAATAAGAATTACATATTAGTTCAAACATGATTCCCAGTTAGATCTTAGAAGTCTTCCATAAGTGAAAAACTGTGCAATCGTATCATGCAAAGTGTAATAAGCACTGAATGTTCCAAGTGATGGTGTATATGCCTGTCTGATTCCACGAGAGTCCATTCCGGATAAACTGTTAATGCTAATAAGCTATACAAGCCTGCCCTAACAAAAATCACAAAATATGTCTTTCTATTCATAGGTTAAGTTTGTTTAGTCTTAGTACAATGTGTCATGTCGGACTGTGTATACTGTTATCTGCTATATGTCACTAAATGAGCTTAATGTTTATCTAAACTGATTGTTTCTGAACGGTTAAAAGGATCACGTCTGAGGTGATCGGGTGGTTAAAAGGATCACGTCTGAGGTGATCGGGTGGATAAATGGATCACGTCTGAGGTGATTGGGTGGTTAAATGGATCATGTCTGAGATGATCAATTACTGCATAATGTTTTATCAAATGTTTGAAGAAAAATAAGGGTTGGTCCATAACTTGACAATATTGGCACAAGTATAGCCCAATCGCACAACTTCATCATGAGTATGATCAGTTATGCGAATGGGCTATACGATTGAAGACAGGCACACGATTGGTCCATGCGAATGAGACCAATCGGCCGATTGAAAGGGATCGATTAGGTCAAACGTGCGAATGGAGATCAGTTGATCGAATGAAGCGGGTCGATTGAGTGAATCGTACGACCTAGTTTCAATCGATCGAATGAAACATGCGATTAGACTCGATCGTATGTGATGATTCTGAATCGGCCGAATGAAGGTGCGAATGAGTCAGTCGGCCGACTGAACTGAGTCTGTCTATAAATAGACCCCTCAGTCGATCGCAGACATCATTCGCCCTAAATATTCCGATTCGCACCGATACTCTGCAAATTTTCGTTTGATCTTTAATACGTGTGATATACTCATTCTGACCATTTGGATTTGTGGCACAGGTAATACGCAACACAATGATGCAGAACGTGAAACATGATGTTTAATCTGTTCACATTTGCCCTAACTGTCGACTCGTAACAAATCTGCAAAATTGACTGCTTTAATCACATAAAATGTGTAAATAAATGATTTAAGTAGTCTAGGTACATGATTTCGAGTCTAACAAGCCTGAACTTAATGTCTAATTCGCAAAAATGACAAATCTGAGTTTGAAATGGAACAGGTTTCTTCAATGCGATTGGTCTCTCTGATGAACTTCAATCGACCGATTGAAAGAGGAGACTCATTCATTCGGCCGAATGGATTATGCGAATGGGTTGAGTCTGTCATTCGATTGGTTGCCCCGAATGAACTTCAATCGCCCGATTGAAGGAAGTGATACATTCAATCGGCCGAATAAGTCATTCGAATGAGCTCATTCGGTCGGACAACTCAATCGCAGAAATACATCATTCGACTAAACCCAGTCGCATAGTTCATTCTCACGATTGAACTACACTGGTTTCTGATTTAGTCAAACTCTGTTGTTCAAGTTTATAACGTACGTTTGCTATTTGTGTTACAGGAACATGGCTAACAGGTGGACCATAAATCCAAAGCACAATATTTGTGCTAATTTGGATTCCACTTCTAGAAATGGAGGAGAATTTTCAAGGATCATAGACTTTTTGAGGAGATCCAGGATTTATCAAGCTATCTCCACACCATGTACACCATATCAGTCTATCCATCAGGCATTTGGGCAGGAGCTTCGGTAGACCGATCTGTGGAACCCTACCGCATCCTAAGTACCATCTTTGGTAGGGCTATCGAGATCACAGCGGGAGATATCAGAAGAGTTTTGGGATTTAGGAGATGATGAGGATCATCCAGTTAGGCTGCATCCTCTGACTGTTCGTGGTGCTTTATGAGGATTGGGTACTGCGGGGACATCAACATGGGTGTGCTGAACAAGAGCAACCTAAGTCCCCAGTACAAATACCTAGCTCATGTCATCCTAAAGTGCATTGCTGCTAGGAGGGGTGGGTTCGATGACTTATCGGACCAAATTCAGAATGCATATGTTGCATTAGTCCTCAACCACCCTTTCAGCTTCTCCAACATGATCTTTAATTATCTGATTGAGAACTTGGAGGCAAAGGGAAAAGAAAGTTTCTGCATGTACCCACGATTTCTTCAGCTCATTTTCAATGAGAAGCTGCCTGAGTTGCCCAAAGAGAAGAGTGATGCAGTGGTGTTGGAGATTATGGATGACACTACTCTGGGCAGAATGAAGGTTTATAGGGGCAAGCAGGTGAAGCCCGTGTTCAAGAGATTGATAGGGCATCTGGCCCGGGAAGATTACGTGGCGCCCAGGAGGCGCAAATGGCGTCATGACGACAGCGATTCTGACGCTAAGTGATTGCTATATCATCTGTTGACTCAGATGATGATGATAGCCATGATGGAGACAGTGTACCAATTTTCTCTGAGGGACCATCTACTTCTATAGCTCAGCCGTTATCACCACACACAGACACGGCAACTGTCGGGTTTGTCCCTGACTTTTGCCCACCCGATGATGAGGAAGAAAGTGATGAAGAAGGTTTGACCAGGAGAGTTGGCAGCAAAGTGGTTGCCACCGAGAGAGGACTGAGAGAGGTTGGTGGACAGTCTGGTACATCAGGGGACACACTCATTGAGTCTGATCCCTCGTATGCCCCTGATGATTCCAGCAACAGAGGGGAGCACCTTTGTCAACGGGTAAAAGGAAGAAGACCATGGCGCGTCCGCATAGTAAGAAAGGAAAGCGACTAAGGTTCACCACACTACCACCTCTACATCATCCCAAACATCTCCAACCACCACTACTATCCCTTCACCTCACACTATCACATCCACCACCACCACCACCACCGTACCGACTACCACCTCATTCACTCCCTCTCCCATATTCACCACTACCACCATTGTACAGCCTACCACATCATTCATTCCCTCCCCTATATTCACCACAGCCACCTCTACCACCACCACTCAACATACAGGTCCCTCACCGTTCCCATCCAGCTCGTTTATCCCACCATTTCTGTAGTAGATCAGCTAGCTGCACTAAACAGCATGGTAGTTAAGCTGATGGCGTCAGATGCAGAAAAGACGGCTCAACTACAGCAGCTGAGAGAGTTGAGTACATCTCAGACTGCTGAAATACACCAGTTAAGAGAGCTGACTTCTTCTCAGGCGCAGCTGATCTCTCAACAGACAGCTCAGATCGCAGGTCTCCTCGAGCACAAAGCTGAGTCGGAGAAGAAGTTTGAGGAGTTAGAAGCTGCAAACAAGTCGATCTTGCTTAAGCTCAAAGGGACTCAAAGTGAGCCCCTCAAGATTGGAGAAGGTGATGGTAATGATAATGATGATGATAGTGAGGATGAGGAAGACGATGATGAAGATGATGAGGATGATGACGATGATGATGATGGCAGTGATGAAAGTAATGATGGTATGAGAAGAATGAAGATGATGAAGGTGACGGCGGAAAAACTGCCGGAGATCAAAGCGATAATGTTGCAGGCGAAAGGCGTTCTAAACGCCGACATGATCAAGAACCCTCTTCGTCTGCTCCAACTGAAGAAACTCCGGAAATTCAAGATAAAAGTACTGTTTAGTTAGTCATGTTTATGTATTTAACAGACTTGTGTATTTTAAATTATGTTACATTTATTTAATGAATGTTTATATCTTATGTTAATGACAGTGTTTGATTATTTACTAACAAGGATCGTGTTGCATGTTTAAATCAAGCAGATCCAAATTTTCAAAGAGACCAATACGATGTTGAACCCCTTCAGCAGGTCAAGACTCAGTTAACAATGATTCTTGATCTGCAGGGAGTTGTAAGGAGATCAGTTGAATACACTCCTGAAGAGGGAGAGATAATCCACAGCTTCACTAAAGAGCAATTGGCCGAAATGTTCCAGTTAAATGCTGATGAATAGTGAACGATGCTCCGGAAGTCCAAGGAGATAGTGATAATGAACTGCATGATGTTGATGAGATCGAAATCGAAGATGTGACAGATCAACATTATCCAGAGTACACAGACACCGAAGGTTATGTCATTCCAAACTTGGATGACAATTTGGTCAGTGAGACCTTCGAAACTCTGGATAAATTAGAAGCAGAATCTGATAAACAAGAGGGAATAGCCCGAGCCACAGAAGAGGAAGTTAAAGTTAAAAGGGCTGAATGGGCTGCATGTTTTGAAGATCTGTGAGCCCAACGAAATGCTTCAATGTCAAATGTCTACACAAAGCTGTATCGAGTGAAGAAACACCAAAAGGTGTCGGGCAAGATCATATCGTGGGCTTATTTTGACGATCTTAAAGCTTATGCGGTTAAGAGAGAGAAAGGTATTGAGTATTTTAGATTTCCACACGATCTAAAACTCTACCTGGTTGTGAGCTAAACCAACTGGCAAAGCTGAAGTTGCTTTACGCTGATCCTAGAAAGATGTCAGGATGGTTTGAAGCTGCACTGAAAAGGGAGTACCACACCCGGTGGGTTAACTTCAAGCCTCAGCAACCTACAAGGTATGTTAGGAAGTCTGAGGTGGATTCACGAACCGGGAGACCAAAGATAGAGTTGAAGTGGCGTCCACCGCGTACCATGTCGAAGATCCCTCTTAGGGAAATGCCTCAGGACATCACTCCACACTTCAAATGGTGGTACTATGATTGGCGAACAGCTGAAGCAGTCATAGTATTGAACAGAGATGGACAGATGGATGTCATCCGGGTATTTGACCCAATGTGGCTCACCAACTTGTCAGCTGATGATGTTTACACACTCTACAAGTGGCCACTGTTCTATGATGCTCAAGATATTGTACAAGCCCTCCAATTCCAAAACGTGATTAGACTCTGCTTTGCATTTGAAATAAATGCAGGAGTTACTAGAGAGGAGAAGTACAAGAAATTTGAAGAGGTTATGGTTCAAGTAAGACATTAGATGAATCTAGGTCCAAGGGGGAGTTTGTTGATACATGTGTCCCTAGATTCTGAGTTGAATGTAAAATGTCTTGACTATGTGTAGTTGAATGATGCTTAATGAAATACATGTGGTTGTTTATATTATAATGTTTATATATTTCATAAATGGGTTAAGTAATGACTAAATTATATAGGTTTGGTTTTGTTTGAATTGGTATGCATAATGTTGTAATGATTAACACATTCAAACTTAACATGATGTAGTTATCATGCGAATGGGCCATGCGAATGGACCATACGCATGAATAACTTCATGCGAATGGCTAAGTCGCACGATTAATCCAGGAGACTGGATCAGTCGTAAGTCTGAAGCATGAGATTGATCCAATCGTACGACCGAAAGTTCAGTCGTGAGTATGGATCATACGCATATCTCAATCGCATGACTGAACCATCCGAATGGTTCAGTCGGCCGAATGAGAAACCCTAACCTATAAATACCACTTAATTCGTGGAAAAACGTGACACTTCGAATATTAGAAACCCTAATCGCCTCAGAACGTGCTGTTCGACCACTCCAACTTCATAGAGCGTTTCAGATCATTCCGAGTCAATTCATAACGTTTTCTAATCGTTAGGATTGATCTTGATTTCGTTCTCACTGATTGGATCGCCAATCAAATAGGATTCCGCACTATTTGATATGGTAAAACGAAGAATCGGTTAGTACTCCGTACGTACACGGTCCTAACATAAGGCTAATGTGGTAGCCGATGCCCTTAGTCGTAAGGAAACCCTAAAGCCTCATCGGGTGCGCGCATTACAAATGACTATCCACTCTGACCTACCGGTACAAATCAAAGCTGCTCAATCTGAGGCCTTGAAGACGGAGAATCTCAAAGCGGAATCCATGCGAGGCATGGAGAAACAGTTGGAGGTTAAAGCTGATGGAATCCGTTATTTTATGAAAAGGATCTGGGTACCATAGTACGGGAATTTGCGAGAGCTGATAATGGATGAAGCTCATAAGTCACGTTACTCGATTCATCCAGGTTCAGACAAGATGTATCAAGACCTGAAAGAATTTTACTGGTGGCCGAAAATGAAAGCGGAGATAGCCACATACGTAAGCAAATGCTTAACTTGTTCCAAGGTTAAGGTGGAATATCAGAGACCATCCGGTTTACTTCAACAACCGGAAATTCCAGTGTGGAAATGGGAGCAGATCTCCATGGACTTTATCACGAAGTTACCTAGGACTCCCAGCGGATGCGATACCATATGGGTTATAGTAGATCGCTTAACGAAATCCGCACACTTTCTGGCAATCCGAGAGACTGATCGAATGGAGAAGCTGACACGTATCTATTTAAGGGAAATAGTCTCTCGGCATGGCGTGCCGATATCTATCATTTCTGATCGTGACGCTCGGTTCACTTCTCATTTCTGGCAATCATTACAACGATCATTGGGAACGCGGCTGGATATGAGTACCGCGTATCACCTGCAAACCGATGGTCAAAGTGAGCGTACGATCCAGACACTGGAAGACATGTTGCGTGCCTGTGTGATTGATTTTGGCAGCAGCTGGGAAACTCATTTACCATTGGTTGAGTTCTCCTATAATAACAGTTATCATACCTCGATCAAGGCAGCTCCATTTGAGGCACTGTATGGGCGTAAGTGCCGGTCACCTATTTGTTGAGCAGAAGTTGGGGAAAGTCAACTTACCGGTCCTGAACTCGTGCATGAGACGACTGAGAAGATTATGCAGATTCGTAACCGTATGGCAGCAGCCCGTGACCGACAAAAGAGTTACGCCGACAAGCGTCGTAAGCCATTGGAGTTTCAGATTGGTGACAAAGTACTGTTGAAAGTGTCACCTTGGAAAGGCGTGATTCGTTTCGGGAAACGTGGAAAACTAAACCCTAGGTACGTGGGACCGTTTGAGATTGTCAAACGGGTTGGTCCCGTAGCCTATCAGTTAAACCTACCTGAAGAACTCAGTGGAGTACATGATGTGTTCCATGTTTCGAACCTGAGGAAATGCCTTACAGATGAGACTCTCGTCGTTCCGTTAGACGATGTACATGTTGACGAACAACTACGTTTCATCGAGGAACCAGTGGAAATTATGGACCGAGAGGTCAAGACACTCAAACACAGTCGTATCCCTATTGTCAAAGTCCGATGGAACTCAAAGCGTGGACCAGAGTTCACCTGGGAACGTGAGGATCAAATGAAATCCAAGTATCCTCATCTTTTCGTTTCAGCCTCCTCGTGAACAAATTTCGGGACGAAATTTCCTAAAGTAGGGGAGACTGTAACATCTCGTAATTTTCGGTAAATAAAGTTAATTTTATAAACAAAAGAGATTAATACGTTGATGTTAAATTCCAATAATTTCAATAATAATAATGATAATATAAGTTTTTATATGTTAAAGCTTGTAATTAATAAATCTTTTACATAAAATAATAACAAAAATAATTTCAGGGACCAAAGTGTAATTTATAAAAATTGAAACAAAACCTTATGTTTCAGTTGACAACTGATACAAACTACGGGGACCAATTTTGTAAATTCAAAAAGCACCCAACCCCACCCCCATTCACCCTCGATTTCTTCCACTTTCTTCCCTGTTTTGCTCATCCATGTTTTTGGACAAAGAATCTGCCATTATCAATAATAATTGAATTAATCTTATATAAACCATCATCTGACCATATCCAATCGTTCACAATCTTCAATTACACTTGAGAAGCACAAAAACTACACACTCGATTCCTTCTCCCGCTCGCGACCTGTAACTCATTCGAACTCCACCGTTCACCTTCCGGCGAAGCTCTTCCCCACGGTTAACCTGTTACGGCCAACACCAACGGTGACAACCTCTTTCATTCGCGACCGAGTATCTCCGGCAACTCCTCCTCCCTTAAATCGCAGGCTTGACAATCGAAAGTATTCCAGCAGCCGCGTAGATCGCTCACGGCAGTCGGTTCGGTACAATTCTTGCTCTATTTGGCTTCGTTCATTCAGTACAGTTTCGGGTTACGAATGGTACGTTGCGTGTCGTGTGAGTACTCGAGTGTACATGTTTTGTGTGTCCATGCGTGATGCTATAAATATATATAAACGGTTGTGGAATTATTGTGTATGTATGTATACGTATGCTTCTGCGAATCATATATGTAAGTGTATATATATGTGTGTTTGTTGTGTATATATATACATACTGTGCATGTGTGTGTCGCACAAGAGGAGCAAAACACAGCAGCCGAAGGCTGCTGTGTGTGTGATAAATGTGGCTGTGTGTGTATGTATATGATGTATGTATGCGTGCAGCGTGAATGTATATATGTATGTATATGTTTGTGCACCTATACATATGTTTATGTCTATGTATGTACATGTTCTGCATATGTATGTGCAAGTGGTTGTTCCGTGAGTGTGTTTAGCATAAATATATATATGTATAGATGGCTGCGTGATCATGTGCAGTGTATGTATAGGTGTGTGCGTGCACGGGTAGAAGGACACAAACACAGCAGCCGAAGGCTGCTGTGTGCGGGTAGATATATGTGTATGTATATTTCAGAATGCGTGTATGTATATGGCTGTATGCGTGTATGAAAATGAACATATATACATGTATGTATGACAGCCGTAAGTATATTATATATATATATATATGCCGCGCGTGATATACATGGTGTATATATATGTATATGCTTTTGTTTGTTCATGTTTATGTTAATATATATATATATATATATATATATATATATATATATATATATATGTATGTATGTGGGATTAAGGATGATGGTAGCTCATGGGGATGTGATTATGGTGCTGAGAATTGGATATTTTGGGTGTATGTATATAAATATTATATTATAGGAGGTGTTAAATATGTCTTATATTATGTGTATTTTTTTTTTGTTTGTGACGTCCTACGTTTGTCTTGAGTGGGTGGTATTATGGAACATTAGGATTTTATTATAAATGTCATATAATAATAATAACAATGGTAATTGGAACATAATGCATTTACAAGTGATGATTGAGTCGTTACGTAAATAAAGTGAACTAGAACTCGTGTCGATCTACATGTGACTAAAGCAAACGACAGCCGACACCGTAACCGAGTCGTGAAACGCGAAACCGTACAATCTTTATATATTAATAATTAATAATTAATATTAATTATATATATATATATACTGAATGAAACACAGGTTAATTGGAAACCGATCTTTTGTGCTTACAATTACTTGTTGCTCTACACTCGAGGTGAGTTTCACGGCCCCTTTTTACTTTCTTTCCTTTTTGGGGGAGAAAACATGCAAACATATTTTATGAATGGTTGCCAGTATTATTGATATCACTTGTTACGTTAGTGCAAACACATAACATGTCCTCACACAATCGAACCGTTAGTAATGGGATTAGCGAGGTAATTTTGAGTAGTACTACTGGGTCTGACAAACCCCGCCCGGGCTAGTCGCGCTAGCTTGATTGGAGGTCAAACGGGTGCTTTATTGACCTAACATTTGTCACGGTCTTGCGAGACGTTACGGGGATACAACAAACACATATAGGACGTAAACAGTCAGCTTCGGTTCGAAACGCTAAGTAACAAGAACAGAGGCTAGCTACCTAACAATATGCAATATATACTAAACCATTGAAACGCAAACTATGGATACGCTTACAAACACATTTCTTGTTGATTAACCTGTGAACTCACCAACTTTATGTTGACACATTTTAGCATGTTTTCTCAGGTCACAGAAACGCACAAGGTTAAGAACTCAGCTAGGATGCATGCATGGCATACATCACAACTCAACTGGTTTATTTGATTAAACGTTATGGATTCTTATGGTTGAAACGCATGTTGAAACAATTTACTATTGATTTCTGTTTTCGAAATGCTTCCGCAAGATTGAACACACATGATTGATTTAAAGATCTAATTACTTAATGTGATGTTTTGTAATTACTGTGTTTGGTGTAACTGATGCTATCTGAGATCCTGGTATGTCACACGCCTGATGGTTAAATCCCGTTAGCGGATTTTGAGGGTGTGACATAGAGGACTAGCTTTCTAGTAACCAATTGAAATTCTCAAGAGTTAACATTAGTATATACTAGGTTAGTCCTCGTGTAATACACGGATTGAACAAACAAAATATTAAATAATCATTAATAAATATTTATGCATTATAAAATCATCCTTGAAGATAAAATATGATTATAAGTACGTATAAATAGCTACTTTAAGTAAATAAACAATAATGTATTTTTCTTAAACTTTTATTTTAACAAAAAAATTGTGATCTTTAAATATATTGTTTTAAGAAAAATAATTTTTTTTAAAAAAATTCATTGTATTCTGTATTTTATAAAATTTTTGTGTTTTAAAAAGTGTGTTTTCAATTAAAAAATTGGTTTTTAATTTATTAAATTATATATTTTTTAATTTAAAATGGTATGAGTAATATTATTAGTATTCAATATCATTATTAATAATATAGAGAAATGAGAAAGTAAGTATAATAAGATCTACAATTGTTTCACGCTAATTTTAGTTTTTTATAGATTGATTGATATGCTAAACACTCATTAAATAAACGGATTAAATTTTAATGTAAATATATATGTAAAATAAACATGAATAGTTATAGTATAATATTTTAATATAAAATATATTTAAAATTATATATAGGTAAAAGTTCAAGACACAAAACAATTATACCATTTTTAACTCTCTTATGTAAATAGTTTTATTTTAAAACATTCGTTTTAAGATTTTATATAAAAAATATTTTTTATAAAAATATTGTTTAAAAAAATATAATTTATAATTATTCTGGTTGTTTTAATAAGATTGTTTTAAATATTTCACCTGTTTATAATATAAAATATTATTTTAAAATATTTTATTTATATTATATAAAACTTTAGTTTTTGTTATTTAGATTTTAATTAAAAGATGTTATTTTTAATTTCCCTCATAAATCTATTTAAAAAAAGATAGTTTGACTTTAAATATATATATATAAGAGAGAGAACATAATAATTAATAAAATTTATTTTAAATAGAGAGAGAAATGTGTATGAGTATTTAAATTATATAACATCCTTTTGAAGGAAAAATTGATATATGGATGTTAAAAAACAAGCGGCAAAAACATAGGTTAAGAGAATGACAAGTTACCAAATAAACATTTATTTATTAAATGTTATAGATATAGATTAAAATAATGAGAACCTATTAAATTAAATTGATTTGGTTTTTAATAAATGTATACTAAAAGGAAACCCAGAAATCAAAATTAAAAGATTACATTTAAAAAATTTACAAACAATTATTTAAATTTTTGGACATGTAAATTTAGAAAAGCCAAGACTTATGTAATATAAATTTTAATATAGTCTATTAGTTGCTAAAAAGACTAACTAAATTTTGAAAGGTGTTTATGGAGAAAGAAAAATAAAATATTGAGAATTTACCAACAGTTATTTGTAAATTTCGAAAGTATAGACTTATGTTATATAAAATTTAATATAGTCTATTAATTGCTAAAAAGATTAACTAAATCATAAAAGATGTTTCTTGAAAAAGAAAATGAAAGATTAAGACATAAAGTGTAAAAAAGATTAACTAAATTATAAAAGATGTTTCTGGATAAAGAAAATATAAATTTTGAATTTGAATTGCTATAATTTGCAAGCTAACAGAGGTAATAAATACATTAAATGATAATCAATTTAGGAAAGTTTAAAAGTTGACCAATATATATTATTTTAGAATTTAAGTTATCACAAATATAAGGGAAACTAATTTAAATGATGAATGTATCTTTTAATTTTAAATTAGATTAGAATCAACTAATCTTCTTAAATGATATAAGTATGGTAATTGTTATTTAATTTTTAAAAGTATACCCAATCAATAATATAAAAGATGTTCCAGCCCGAACCCTTTTGATATGTTACCGAACCAGTTCGACCTGATTATAGAGGCACCTGTACTCCATATGTTTATAGTCAAACTTCAAATGAACGAAACATGTAATGTGCCAATGTAATGTTTTCACACATTATAACAAAGAAATCTGTGGTAATAGAAACATATGCACACATTATACCACATAAATAAAAATGAAATCGAATTAGAGAGTTGAGAAAACCATACCTTTCGACAAACATAAATGGTTGCCATACCGATTACAATGGAATGGCTTGAATATGTCATGATCTTTGTCTTCCTGCCACAAAGTTTAGGAGAAGGAAGAACAAACCTGGCACAAAGCGACGGAGAAAGAAGATCTACAAGCAATGGAACGTGGTGAAAGCGACGAAGATCAATTAGGAGAAATATGCGAAGAAGAGGAGCGGCGGTAGAGGAGAAATCTTGGATGATTAGGGTTGGAGAAGAGATCTGGGAAAAAGTGGGGGCATGGTTTGTTTGGGGAAGACCCATTTGACGGATAACTCGAGAAGGATCCGCGTGAAGATCCGATATTTGTGAGCGGGAAAATAAAAAGTGTAGTGATTGAGGGAGTGACATGTGGACAATACATTGCTTAAAAAATTGCCATGTGGCAAAGCAAAGCTTGGTTTATTAGATAGGATAGATATGCATTGGTTGTTATATTTTCCAAACCTTTTAACATCTGCCTCTAGTTACTCTTGCACACATAGGCTTCATATTTTGGTGAGCCCTCTATCATCGTTTGTTATAATTTCCTTTTGTTACAATTTTGGCTTTTTTTGTTTGACTTTTCTACACCGCCCGCCTCAAACACAATTCCATTTTTTCTTCATTTTTTGTGCCCAACCATAATAAAATAGCCACCATTTTTTTTAGTTGTATCGAACAGATACAAATTGTCAAGAATTGTATCAGATGATGCAAATAATAACGTCAAACTCATAAAATATTCAGATTAATATGAACAATAGTACAACCACAGATTCACGATAAAGATGAATCAGAATCAAAGAATACGATTACAGAACATGGATTATCAAAATAATAACCCAGATGAATCAGATCTAGAAACTATGAGAAAACCCTAACTGAGAGCGTATGAGCGTAAGTGTGCGGTGAAAGAGAAAGTGAGTTGAGAGAGATTGATCTACACACAACACACTATTGCATATATAAGAAAAGGATGCGAAGCCCAGCAGAGACCAAACTCAACATAATTAGCCCAGCAACACCTTTAACCCATCACAGCAACAAGCCCATATAAACCTCACACAAACAATAATAAATTAGAAATAAAACAATAAAAATGACAAAAGAAAATTATAGGAAATTATAATTTTAACACCCCCCCCTCAATTTTATTGTCCAAAAGGATCAAACATATGCATTGATGAAGTAAAGCATTGTGTTGCTTTATCATTAAACCTCTAGTAAAAATGTCAGCACATTGATCAACTGATTTAGTGGAAACAGTTTTGATAAACCCATTTGCAATTTTTTCCCTTAAAAAATATAAATCTATTTCAAAGTGTTTTGTGCGATCATGAAACGCAGGGTTAGCTGCAATAGAAATGGCAGCATTATTATCACAGTACAGTGAAATGGGCAGGGTGAGATTAACATTTAGCTCAGACATTAGATTTACGAGCCAAATAGCTTCACACGTGGCAGCACACATAGCTCGAAATTCAGCTTCAGCAGAGGAGCGAGAAACAGTATTTTGTTTCTTACTCTTCAAAGATACAACATTGTTACCCATAAGAATACAAAAGCCTGTAACAGACTTTCGAAATATGAGGCATTTTCCCCAATCAGAGTCAGAGAACACAGACAGATTAAGACTGTCACTCTTGCTGATGAAAATACCCTTTCCAGGGGCAGATTTAAGGTATCTCAGAACACGTAAAGCTATTTGGAAATAAGAATTAGAAGGACAATGCATGCATTGACTTAAGAAATGAACAGCATAACATATATCAGGTCGAGTATGAGACAGGTAAATCAATTTACCAACAAGTTTATGATATGCAGTTACATTTTCAAGCTTAGACTCATCCTTAGAGCACATATTCATAAGCACATAATGAGGTTCAAGAGGAGTAGAAACAGGTTTACACCCACTCAAACCATATTCAGCAAGTAACTCCATACAATACTTACGTTGAGACAAACAAACACCATTCTTATTTTTAATAACTTCAATCCCTAGAAAATATTTTAATTCACCAATATCTTTAATTAAAAAATTTTGCTTTTAGAAGATTTTTAACAGAATTAATCTCCTCAACATCATTACCAGTAACAATTATGTCATCCACATATACAAGCAGGGCAATAAAGTGAGAATTAGTAGATTTCACAAATAAAGAATAGTCACATTTACTTTGAACAAAACCAATGTCTAAGAGAACACCCACAAGCTTTTCATTCCACATTCTGGGAGCTTGTTTAAGACCATATAAAGCTTTATTAAGCTTACAGACTCTAGACTCATTTTCAGAAAAGTAGCCATCAGGCAACTTCATGTAAACATCTTCATTAAGGTCACCATACAGGAAAGTGTTATTAATGTCTAATTGAAATAATTTCCAATTATTTTGAACTGCTAGAGTAATAACACAACGTATAGTAACCATTTTGACCACAGGAGCAAACGTTTCATCAAAGTCAATCCCTTCCTTTTGACTGTAACCCTTGGCAACTAACCGGGCCTTATATCGTTCTATTTCCCCTGATGAGTTATATTTAATTTTATATAACCATCTACATCCAATAGGTTTCCTATTGGATGGCAGATCCACAAGATCCCACGTATGGTTACGATTTAAAGCATTCATTTCCTCATTCATGGCATTGACCTAATTAACATCATGTTTGGCTTCATGATAGTGTTTAGGTTCCCTAGATTTATTTAAGGCAGATACAAACATTTGTGTTCAGCAGTAAGTTTGGAATAGTTAACCACACGCTCCATCCCAAATTTTACTTTTCCCTCAATTATAAAATCATCAAGATTTTTTTGGTAAAGATCTATGCCTAACTGACCTTCAAGGACCCATAGATGGTTCATTGATTCCCTCAGGAGTAATGTTATTATCATTGTCACAGTTATCATAATCGAACTCTGCCCTACTGCTTTCACCAGGATGAGGCTGCACATACTCAGCTTCTCTTTCCCTTGCACCCATACTTGGGATGGGAGGCTGCTGAGTTTGTGCCTCACCATCTGAATCCTGGGATTCAGTTTGCTGAGTTTGATTTGACTTCTGTGAGCCTATCAACTCTCCCTCCTCATCATTGGGAATCTCCCCATTATCAGAGCGAGTACCAAGTTGATTTTGTTCATACACTTCAAAAAAGTTAAATTGATTCACAGAGGACTCGACATTACTTACATCAGAATATGATTTAGTTTTAAAGGGGAAAACAGATTCATAAAATTTTACATCTCGAGAAAAGAATATTGATTTTGAATCTAGACTCCATACTTTATAACCTTTTTTAAATGGGGAATATCCCAAAAACACACATTTTTTAGCATGGTTACCAAATTTGTTATGATTATTTAAGATAGTGCAAAAACAAAGGCAACCAAATACTCTAAGGTGGTTAATAGAGGGAGCAAAGCCAAACATGATCTCATATGGGGACTTACCATTTAAGATAGATGAGGGAGTCCTGTTAATTAAATAGGCAGCAGTTAGGATACAATCAGACCTAAAATGAATAGGAATTCCAGCTTCAAATAATAGAGTTCTGGTAACATTTAAGAGATGTCTATGTTTCCTCTCAACAATTCCATTTTGTTGAGGGGTATAAGTACAGGTTGTTTGATGAATTATGCCATATTGGTGAATGAGTTTAGACATGAATTGATTTGTGAACTCAGTACCATAGTATGTTCTTATAGCCTTTATAGTATATCCAAATTGAGTCTTTATCATATTATAAAAGTTTTCAAAATTGTGAACAGTCTCATCTTTATGTTTAACAGGTATACCCAAACAGTTCTTGAAAAATCATCAACTATAGTCAGAAAGAACTTATACCCTTCTCTACTTTGGATTTTATAAGGGCCCCAAACATCTAGATGAATTAATTCACCTACACGCTTGGTTTTATGATCACTTAGAGGAAATGGTTCTTTGTGTTGTTTTGCCTTATGACAAACTTCACAGGGTTCCATTTGACAGTTCTTAAGTTTAAAGGGAAGATTAAGAATTTTTAAGACATGGTCAGATGGGTGACCTAATCTAGAATGCCACAGGGTGAGAGGAAGGGAACTTTTAAGACACACCTTATCAGATTTAGATGAGTTATCACACAAATATAGGCCATCAACTTGATTACCAGTCACCAGGAGTTTCTTGGTGAGCAAATCCTGAATGTAACATTTCGACTCATCAAACATGACACATAAGTTGTTGGTCTTGACAAGTTTGTGCACAGATATCAGGTTAACATTGTATTTAGGGACAAGAAGCACATCAGTAAGTATAACACCTTCACTTAGTTTAAGGTTTCCAATTTTGGTGACTAATGCATTTGTACCATTTGGGTGTTTTACAGTAATATTTAGATTTGAGACATCTATAAGATTAGTTAGTTTATTTTCTGAAATTACCATATGTTGATTTACCCCTGAATCAATACCCATCCATTCCATATATTAGAAGAAAAACAGTTGAGATTATTGAAACTAGTATTACATGTGTTCATTTTATTACCTCCAAAATTTAGGGTTTGAGATTTGTCATTGGACTTGTTGTTCAGCAGGCCCAATAGCTGAGTAACCTGCTCAGGGGTTAGGGACACAGAGTTTGGAGAAGACACACTACTGGAGTTGGGGTCAGTTTTTTCCATTTTAGAGTTATAAGAAGATGGGTTTTTTGAACCAGGGTTATTTCTTGGTTTATTTCCTTGTAGGTAACCCATAATCTCAAAACATCTTTCCACTATGTGGCCAATTTTGTTGCAATGACTGCATTTCAGATTAGGATTTGGACCTCTACCACTTCTCTTTTTATTATCATTAGATTGGTTTAGTTTGGATACAAATCCAACATTTTGAGTTTTAGGAGCACTACTAGATGTTCTATGTGACTCTTCTCTAGAAATAATTGAAAAAGCAGTTTTAATAGTGGGAAGAGGTTCTCTTGTTAATAAGTTTGTTCTGACAGGTTGGTAGATTTCATCCAAGCCCATCAGAAACTGCATTAGTTTTATCATTTGATTAAAGTCATTAAATTCTTTAGAAGCAGAACAACTACAAGTGGGTAGTTGAACCATTGCATCAAATTGTTTCCATATAGTGTTTAGTTTATGATAATATTCTACAACAGATGAGCCATTTTGAGTGACAGAGTTAATTTTTTGATAAAGATTGAACACAACTGACCCATCAACTTTGTCGTATGTTTCTTTCAAGTCTGTCCAAACTTCAGATGCCAGTTTAGAATAGACTTGACCAACATAGAGTTCTTCACATATAGAATTAAGAATCCAAGTTAGCACAACAGAGTTACAGCGGTCCCATTGAGAACTGAGAACTTCATCATCTTTGGGCCTTTTACATGTTCCATCTATAAACCCTAAATTATTTTAGCTTGAAGACCAAGTTTCATAGAGTTGGCCCAGATAGTGTAGTTCTCAGTTCCTTTTAGTTTTATAGTAATTATGGCCAGACAACTGGACTCGCTTGGATGAAGGTACAATGGATTACTAGAGTCCAGTTTGCTGACTAGAGTATCAGTGACAGATAGAGATGAACTCTCAGCCATAGAGATAATAAGTAAAGAATGAGACACACGTCACACACGCACAGAATACACAACAAGGTCAGAGCCAGGTTTTCACACCACTATAGTGGCAGATCAAGGATTAACCAAGTGTGTGTAATGTAGCACATAACAAGTCACACAGGTGATGCACACAGAAACAGATAAGAATGAGACAACAGCACACAACTCAGGGAGTTAAGCCCCCTGAAACAAACAGATGCTGGTACCCTAACCCAGCCAAACGTGCTTAAAGAACTAAACAATAAGAAATAAGAAAGGCAAGGGAAGAAATATTCTCACAATGCAAGCTACCCAAATATAGGGTAATCCAAAGCAGGTCAAGTAACTAACAACCTTCGAGGGTTGTAGTTACTGACAGAATACCAAAGATATGCAGACCAGCGAGGCGATGACCACACCACGCAACCTTCTAGGGTTGCAAGATTCACCGGTGATACTTAAGAAACCGTTCTTGTCTCCAACTAGGGTTGCGTTGAAGCCAGATGAAAGACGATCTGAACAGTAGAGTATCAAGAATGAGATGCGGAAGCAGTGAAGAACCAAGGGTTTCAGAGATGACAGAAACCCTAGCCACAAACGACGATTTATACGTCGTAATAACCAGAATCAAGAGCTCAACCTTCAGAGCTCTGATACCATGTCAAGAATGGTATCAGATGATGCAAATAACAACTTCAAACTCACAAAATATTCAGATTAATATGAACAATCGTACAACCACAGATTCACGATAAAGATGAATCAGAATCAAAGAATACGATTATAGAACATGGATTATCAAAATGATAACCCAGATGAATCAGATCTAGAAACTATAAGAAAACCCTAACTAAGAGCGTATGAGCGTAAGTGTGACAACCCGGAAATTTTTCAAGATTTAATAATAATTTACAATTAGTTTTATATTTTTTTTATTATTATTTAATAATAAATAATAATAATAATAATGTTAAAAATAATAATAATAATAATAATAATGTTAAAGATAATAATAATAATAATAATAATAATAATAATAATAATAACAATAATAAAGTCCAGGGGTGGTTTTGTAAATTTTGAAACCTGTTTTAAAAGGTTATATCATGAAATAACAAAAATTCTAAACTACAGGGGGCCATTCTGTAAATTTATTAAAAATCCCAAACCCCCGCCCGTGCCCTTCGATTTTCCGGCCACCCTCTCCGGCGGCCCTCCGGCAACCCCAAAAGCCAAAATAACGCGGTTTCAATGCAAACAAACCATCCCGACACCATATAGTGCATGAATCGAACTCAGGGACCACTACAATTTGAAAATTAAAGTCGTTTGGTGTGTTTCCCACTCTCGACCGAAAGTCGGCCGACCCACTCACCAAAATCGCACTACCACTCTATTTTATTCAAATTAATCGAACAAGAATGGCTATATAATCATTCCTAAACTAATGATACATTCAAACAAATCTTAAACACTTGAAAACAATCAATCCGATCCCCTCCATCGTCGCGGACCTGCAATTGGTCGAACACCCTCTGTAGAGCTTCGAAACAGGTAACTAAACACACTATTTTGCTCGTTTTACAAGGGGAACAATAGCCCCATGAAATCAGACGCGATCGAAATAGATTTGGGGATCAATTTGATGCGGATTGAACCTAGGGTTCTTGTGAATTGGGATTACTGGGGTTTGAGTTTAAAAGAATTAAAAGTGGAGTCTTACCGCGGCCTTGTGCCTTGGTTTACTGGTTTGTGTGTGTGATTGTGAACAGGAGGTCAGGGGTTCGAACCTGCCCCAACAATTATTTTTGAAGCCTTTTTGAGCCATTTTAAAAATACAGGAAAATTATTAAAAATTATAAAAATAATTTTTATAAACTTTGTTAATTTTATAAGTTATTTAATTATTTTCTGGAAAATTATTTCATTAAAAACCTTATTTATTTATTATGTTATAATTATTACAAAATGTTGTAAATGGGTATTTTTATAAAAAAAATGGATTTTAATCATCAAATTATTAATGAACGTCATAATGTTAATTATGAATTATCTTGATAAGATAAATACAATTAGATTTTATAAATTTAAATTTATAAAATCTTATAAAATTAATATAAATTTACATAATTAATAATGTTTATAATTTATTTAGAATATAATGATATGTTAAAATCATTATTAAGCTAATCAAATTTTATGAAATATAAATCTTTAGTTATTAAAACAAAATAACTAAATGATTTAATTATATGTTTATGACAAATTCCCGAGAACCAAATCCTAGATCAATTGAACACCAGGTTCAAGATCTAACTTATTTAGGTTTTGAATTTGTATCTATTTGCTCATGTGAATTATAATTCCTTAGGAGGAATTTACTAGCTTATCAACATCACACGAGAACTGAGGTGAGTTCATGCCCCACTATTTTACTAAAACTCTTTTGGGGGAGATAGCATACTGGTAATGTTACAAACGCCTTTTATATATTTAGATGTGTATGGATATTAATATAGTGCTGTTTATCATGATAAAAGTCCTCACACTTTCGAATTGTTAATATTGGATAGCGGGGAAAGTTGAGTAGTACTACTGGGTGTGACGAGCCCCACCTGTGTGACTCGAGATCAACCGGGTGCAATTTGTCCTATGTATATTTGTCACGATATGGAGACGTCGTGACAGGAGGCAAACATAACACAGTCAGCTTCAATGTCAAAATCACTATGTATTAATATCAATTTGTGAATGGACTAGCTAGCCATTACAATGCACATGCTTATATATACGCTATTGTTAAACTGTTATGTTTAAACGCAAACTCTTGAACTCACCAACCATGTGTTGACTTTTAGTATGCTATTCTCAGGTTATTAATCTGGACTGCTGATAGGAGCACTACACGAGTCAAGCATGCATCCTAACGCTTAAACAATGATACATTTGTTTATCTTTGTATTTTGGGTTTGTTTTATTTGCTTAACACTTCCGCATAAATTGAAAAGTTTGAATTTTGGTTTGTTATGTTAAACGTAACATATAGAGTCGTTTCGAGTAACTATTGACTGTGATCCTGGTTTGTTCACATGCCTCGCGGTGGAACTCCGCACGTGGATTTTGAGGGTGCGACAGAATGGTATCAGAGCCACTCCTGTGCCGTTCGGGGTGTGGGACATACCTCACCAAGGATGGTGACTTCTCGGGCTCATCGAGGACGATGAGTCCAAACAGGGGGTGCTTGTGACACCCTACACATATCCCACAACGGCCGTGGACAGGAGAGATTCCTGGTTCATAAGAAATGTCTGGCCTCTAATATCAACAACGCGTTTTGGGCGTATTGGCTGTGGATGAGAGGAGAACTCCACAGTTAAGCGTGCTCAGGTGGAAGCAATCCAGGGATGGAACCATTGGGTTGATATACACTATTGTTAAACTGTTATGTTTAAACGCAAACTCTTGAACTTACCAACCATTGGGTTGATATATACGCTATTGTTAAACTGTTATGTTTAAACGTAAACTCTTGAACTTACCAACCATTGGGTTGATATACACTATTGTTAAACTGTTATGTTTAAACGCAAACTCTTGAACTCACCAACCATGTGTTGACTTTTAGTATGCTATTCTCAGGTTATTAATCTGGACTGCTGATAGGAGCACTACACGAGTCAAGCATGCATCCTAACGCTTAAACAATGATACATTTGTTTATCTTTGTATTTTGGGTTTGTTTTATTTGCTTAACGCTTCCGCATAAATTGAAAAATTTTGAATTTTGGTTTGTTATGTTAAACGTAACATATAGAGTCGTTCCGAGTAACTATTGACTGTGATCCTGGTTTGTTCACACGCCTCGCGGTAGAACTCCGCACGTGGATTTTGAGGGTGTGACAGTAAGTGTGCGGTGAAAGAGAAAGTGAGTTGAGAGAGATTGATCTACACACAACACACTATTGCATATATAAGAAAAGGATGCGAAGCCCAGCAGAGACCAAGCCCAACATAATTAGCCCAGCAACACCTTTAGCCCAGCACAGCAACAAGCCCATATAAACCTCACACAAACAATAATGAATTAGAAATAAAACAATAAAATTGACAAAAGGAAATTATAGAAAATTATAATTTTAACACAAATCACTACTTTTTTATCTAAACTTATCAAACAAGTTCCTTTTAAAATCTCGCATAGGCTTTTTTTAGTTCTTTTTTATCTCACCACACGGGTTATGAAATACTGATTTCTTTCACACAGGCTGATAACGCGGTTACTTCCTCCTTGTCTTCACTACATAAGTATGTTTTTTACTTCTCTTACTAAATCAAGCCATACAGGTTTTTGTCTCCTTGGATTCACACAGACTCGCACACAGCTCCTTTTCGCACATAGCTCCTTTTCTCAAACACACTCAAATTGTTCTCTCGATCTCAATCACACATATAAGATTTTGCGCAGTTTCACATAGAAACTTTGTTAGTCTCGATGTCATGTTTTTCACATGCCTCTTCTAATGATCCCATTATATGGGTGAAAAGATGAAGAATTCTATGGATGTTGTTTTCATTATTGATTAAGAAGTAAGTACAAGTATTTATAGGAAACAATAGAAGATTCTAGAAGCATCTCTTAACTAACTTCCTACTAACTAACTTGTAACAACTTCTAACTACTATAACCACTAGAGAGACATGTGTATAATATCTATATCACATGTGCATAATTGCTCTAATATGCCCCCTCAAGCAGAACGGGAAGTAGCCATGTGAAGCTTGGACCTTAAAGTCTCAAAGCAAGATAGAGACAACCCTTTAGTTAGCACATCCGCCAGTTGAGACTCAGTATGAACGTACCTAACACAGAGAGTTTGAGATAAGACCATGTCACGTATAAAATGCAGGTCAATCTCGATATGTTTGGTGCGTTGATGAAATACTGGGTTGATAGCAAGATATGTAGCATTGATGTTATCACACCAAAGATAAGCCTGATGAGACAAGGAAATACGCAGTTCACGTAACAAAGACGTAAGCCAACGAACCTCAGCAGCTATGTGTACAAGAGCATGATACTCGGCCTCAGCACTTGATCGAGCAACTATGTGTTATTTCTTGGAACTCCAACTAATGAGATTGGGTCCAAGAAACACATAAAAACCAGTAGTCGAACGCCTATCATCAGGACAACCAGCCTAGTCTACATCTGAATAGGCATGAATATCATAGCAAGTATAGCGATGAATAGTCAACCCATGAGAATCTGGACCTCACAGATAGCGCAAAATACGTTTAACAGCAGCCCAATGACGATCAATTGGAACCTGTAAGAAGCGAGACACCTTACTAACTGCATAGGCAATCTTTAGACTAGTTAGAACCAAATACTGTAAGGCACCAACAGTACTCCGATAAAGTGTCGGATCAAGCAGAGGCTGTCCAGAATGGCAAGAAGCTGCTTGCCTGAAGCAACTGGAGTAGCCAGTGGACGACACTGAGACAAGCCAGTGCGCTGTAACAAATCCAATAAGTAGCGCTGCTGAGACAAGTGTAAGCACTCATCAGTGAAGGTAGCCTAAATACCAAGAAATAGGACAAGGTGCCTAAATCTTTGAGAGCAAACTGAGAGTGGAGACTGGCAATCAGGGCAGCAACAAACGTTGAAGAACTCCCACTGAATAATATTATCAACATATACCAAAATATAACCTGTGTCATCACGACGCTGATAAACATATAACAAAGAATCAAAGATGCACTGAGAGAATCCACTTTAAATAAGAGCTGAAGAAAGCTTGGAAAACTAAGCATGAGGGCTTGCTTCAGACCATAAAGAGCCTTCTGGAGAAGATAAACATGATGGGATCGAGATGAGTCAACAAAGCCGGATGGCTGAGTCATTTAAACAGTCTCGGATAAGTCACATGAAGAAATGCATTGTTGACATCAACATGACGGATAGTCCAACCACGGGAAAAAGCAATAGACAAAATAGTACGAATGGTGGTAAGCTTAACCACAGGGCTAAAAGTCTTAATGAAATCAATCCCTTCCATCTGATGAAAGCCCTTGGAAACTAGTCGGGCTTTGTAGCGACTAACAGAGCCATCAGGATTATGCTTAATCCAATAAACCAACTTACGACTAACAACGTTGGTTAAGGAGGAGGAGGAACCAAAGTCCATGTTTGATTAGAATGCCTAAGAAAAAGTAGAAGGTTCAGTAGTGGGTAAAGGAGAAGGCTCAGTAGTGGGTGAAATACTAGTATGAAGAAGAACATGATCAGGGAACTGTCTATACTGACGAGTGTGATCACGAGAACGAGTGGCCATAGAATGAGATGGAGGAGGAGGAGGGGGAATAGGAGGAGAAACGGAAGAGAAGAAGAAGATGAAGAAGAAGTAGGAGGGGAAATGGAGGTGGAGGAAGAAGAAGGATATGATGGAGGAGGAATGAGAAAATTAGACAAAGAAGGAGAAACAGAGGAAATAGATGTAGGAGATGAACTAGGAATATCAAATACAGATTCATGAAAAAGAACAAGACGAGAAGTGATAGAACGACCAGTAGAAGAATCATAACAAAGATATCCATGATGGTTAGGAGCTTAACCAACAAAAATACAATGAGTGGATTTGGGTGAAAGTTTATCTGAATGAGTATCCCTAAAAAACGGATAACACAAACACCCAAACATACATAGAATAGAATAATCAGGGGGAGAGCAAAAAAACACCTCGTAAGGTATGGCATGATGAAGAACCAGTGTAGGAAACGGTTAATAAGATGTGCTACAGTAGCATAAGCATCATACCAAAAGGTTTTGGTAAATGATCATGAAGAGTAAGGCACGCGCAACCTCGGAAAGATGACGATTCTTGCGCTCAGCCACCCTATTTTGTTGAGGTGTATAAGGACAAGAAATCCGATAGGCTATGCCAGACTCAGAAAGATAACGAGCCATATCATCACGAGTCAACTCAGAAGCACCATCACATTAAAGATATTTGATGGTACAAGAGAGTAGATTTTCGATCAAAGGTCGAATGTGATGAAAAGCATAAACTACTTATACTCGTTAAAAAACCATAAAACATAAATATTTTTGTAGGTATGAGAGTAAAATTAGAGTGTGTCAATTCAAATTATCCTGTATGTTAATTTTAAAAGAGAATGAAAATGGTATGATCATGCGTGACAAGGTTTTGTTGATTAGTTACGTGTAATACTGATTTTAAGGCACGTTTCTCTCCTGTAATCATTGTTGGCTTCTTTGTAAGCGACTGAGATCTGTATTTTGTCCCTCTAATTCATTATATTGATTGAAGATGATCTTCATTTTCTACTAATTAAAAAAAGCAAACAACAGTTGCATGACCTCGACGATGCCTGATTGAGCCACGCTTTCACCTAATTTGCTTTACACTTAGGTTTTGTCGTAATTGTTCTCGAGTGTTTAAATTACCTAGGATCTTGTCAATATTCTTCCTGACTGCTTATGTGTGGTAAAAAATCCGAGGCTAGAACTTACACCAGGTACTAGATCATATTTCTCACATTAGTTTCATTATAATACATAATATTAATGTTTTGATTTTACTAACTTATCTTATAAATCATTCAAACATTAAACTACCAGTTTAAATCATTCAAACATTTAAACTAACTTATCTTATAAATGGGACGGACCCTCCCTGTACCCTGCGAACGGGGAGCTCTTTGCAGCACCAGGTACGCCCTTTATCTTATAAATCATTCAAACATTTAAACTACCAGTTTATAAGTTTACGTAACAGTGACCCGATGTGGTTTTGTTTTTAGTTTTACTTTTCTGATAAAGTTGTAAATATGTGAAAGCTTATACTCATATGGTAAAGAGGTACGTACTTGAGCCATTTATAATTTTACTCAAGAATTAAGTTACCTGCTGGTGTAAGACAAATAACCCATTCTTGATACATCACATATGGCTTATTTTTATAAATGCATCTTAATTATGAGAACAAGGAAAGGAGTACTAGTGGCGAAAGAAAAATACTAGGGTGGTATAGTTTCACGCCCCCAAACTACGTTTATGAGGATGTTTAATTGCATTAGCTTCAAACACAAGGCAAGAGGTTATATTTTTAATTAAGGGTAGAAGTACATATGTATGATTTCTAATATTAATCGTTCTATAAACAAACAACAAACACAAAGCAACGCAAACCAAACTAGAGTCGCACAACGCGTGATAATGTATACAACTAGTTACGTTTAAAATTAATGTTTTGATGACATGTATTTTGTGTGCATTTCTTCATTCTTTTCATGGGTGTGGTCTTCTACCTTTGCAGCTCTTTCATTGTGGTGATTTTTCACATGATGACCTTAGTGGTATTATAGGTATACGTGTGAACTTTTCAAGTACTTAATTTTATCGTAAGAATTGATTTTCAATAAACAAATGGTTTCTTATGGAATTTTGTGTTCAAATTTTGGATGTGGAGAAGCTATCATGGGTACAAGAGAACTTTTAAAAATATCCGTATATTAAAATGTTCACTAAACTGTTGGTACTTTTTCCGAACTAATGCAATCGTGATTTCTGACTGTGGATAATATATATTAGGTTACAATTAAATGTTTATATTTTGTTGCATGTTGGGTTTGTGATCAAGTGACAACCCACTCACTTGTTTTTGAAATATGGAAGAAGCCACTGCTTTTAACATACCTTTTTTACTAGTTTTAAAAACGTCACGTAACATGTTTTTGAAAGACGTTTTAAAATCTTCCACTTCAGGAACGCCAAGACCATCTTGCACAACTAAATTAATAATATGTGCAACACATCGTGAATAAAAAAATACGCCGTCACAAACCGGTTTATATTTTATTTTCAATTTTTCAACGGCGGATGTGTTGTTCGAGGCGTTATCAAATGACATTGAAAAAATTTTATTTTCTAATTTATACGTTTTGATTACATAGTCTAAAATTTGAAAAAGATTTTCACCGGTATGCGGATATCCAAATAATTCAAACGCAATCGTACGTTTCATCATTTGCCACGAACTTGGATCTATCCAATGGGCCGTGACGCAAAGGTACGATTCCGGTAAACCGTGTGGGGCGGACCAAACGTCGGTAGTTAAGTTCACACCGGTTTGTAAATTTTCAAATAAAACCTTTAAATCCTTTTTTGCTTGTTTCCAAAGATTTAAACAATCACGTCTAAGAGTGGTGCGACTTACGTGAGTGTAGCGTGGTTGAAAAGTTTCTTGAATCAATTTTGTTAACCGAGGGTTGTCGAAGTGATCGAACGATAATCCTTCTTGAATTACAAACTTTGCCATTCTATCTCGAACCATATCGACGTTGAAGTTCCATAACCACCATCGTTTCCGATTGATGTTTGCCCTTGACTCGGTGTACTTTTCAAAGACTTGCACCATTTGGTCATATGATTTCTCAAAGTCGAGTTTGAATCCGACTTGAAAACGAACCACAAGCCTTGCATCGAGCTTTATGTTGACCATTCGACATTTCGCATAAGTCGAAATTACACCAAATCTCTTGGTTTCTCGTTGTTGAAAGAATTCTAACAACGGTAGCGGCACTTGAGGATCCACCGGTTGGAACCGAAGATTCAGAAGCCATAATTCAAGATATTGAGAGAGTAGAAAGTTGAGAGTGAGGAGCGTTTTTGCGTTTTTAAGCACGTTTTCGAGCGTTTTTGAAGTTTTGAGTGTTGTGACTAAACCATTACACCCACTACCTATTTATACTATCATATAAGGGCAAAATGGTCCAAATATGTTGAAAAAACGGTCAAAAAAGAGGTTATAACGGCTATATAGCCGTTTTAAAACGTTCAAAAAAAAAACGGTCGGAACCGGGTTGGAACCGGGTTTTTTGAACCGGTTTCCAAACCGGGTTGGATCAAAACCGGTTCCAAACCGGTTTGGGTCAAAAATTTCAAAACCGGTCCCGAACCGGTGGGTTTTTCCGGGTTGGAACCGGTTTGGGGTATTTCCGGGTTCAAACCGGTTTCGGGTCGGGTCGGGTCGTCGGGTCGGGTCTTCAAACCGGTTTCGATGTGCACCTCTAGTGGGTTGTGAGATACACATGGGCTTTAAAGTTGGGGTGAAAGCAACTAGAATGGTTTATGTCTCTTGGGTTGTTGCTAAGTGTACCTTTGTATATAATAATGAATCGAAAGTCTTCATCAATCAATCAATCATCATATACTAGGGTTAAGACCCTCGATGTCATCTACTTTCAAGCTCTCAAGTTAATCACAATTTTTCATATCTTGTTTGTTCGATCTCAATCTTGTGATTAGTGGTCGTCTTTTTGTTACTTGGGTGTAAACGTTTTCTCTGTTTGGGAATACTGTAACATCTCGTATTTTCGTTAACTTAAAAGTTAACTTTGTTAAATCTTAAAAGGATCTTCATGATATTTTGAAACTTTGGAGATCTATTATAGTTAATTTGGGTGATTAACAAATTAATAATAATAATAACAATGACTTATAAAAAAATTATTTAAAGAGTAATTACCATTTGCATCCCTGACATTTGTCCATTTTAACCACTTGCATCCCTGCAGTTTTAAAATGGCCATCCGCCCCCTAACGTTTCGTGTTATCTTCATTTGAGTCTATACGTTCATTTTTATCTCCATTTTAGTCCAGATGACTTAACACTGTTAGTTTTCCAGTTAAATTATTATTAAAAAGACGAAATTGCCCTTAAGAATACCCACATAATCCTTCTTCTCTGACTCCAAAAAACACACACACACTCTCTCTCTCATCTCTTCATCACCCACCACCATAAACACCACCACCATAAACACCACCACCATAAACACCACCACCACCCATCACCACCACAACCTCCTCCTCACCACCACCATAACAAACCATCAGATCAACCCACACCACCACTGCCCTTCTGCAACATCATCATCATCAATTTCATCGTCACCACCACTGCCCTTCTGCAACATCATCATCACAACAACGATTGAAGCTTCTGTGCGGTGAATCTCCAGCAAAAAGGCACGATTTCCACCGGCATCGCTAACCTACTTCCCAACGTAATCCACGAGCTTCGATTCATCAACAATCACCACAAACTTCTTGCAGCAGCCCTCGATCATCTTCTCCGAAGCAACGACCCGCCCTGGCGCCCAATCATCAAGCAAATCCAAAGACCACTGGCAGTTTCTAAACAAAAAGCTACCAGTGTTCAAAGCAATCCAAGATTTCTGATTAAATAACAAATCAGGGTACCCATGAATAATCAAGTTATGATCTTTATACTTAGACAATGGAAGCTCAAACACCATATCAGTAAACAATGCATCACTGTCCATCCACCAAATCCACTCAACTTCAGGATGAGACAACATCAGCCTACGAATCAACGGCAATTTCGCCCAATACCCCGACAATTCTTTATCCAAATGAGCCATATTATACACAATTTTAATCCCATGAATCCTACAGTAATCAATCTTGTTCTTGATTGATTTCAACAGATGGTGCCACGAAGAACAAGAATCGTGACTAAACCACAGAGGATTGTGATCTTGATGTTGTTGAGGGTTTTGTGGATCTGGCGGTTGCCGGCGCCGCCGCGGAGGAGGGAGCGGCCGCCGCGGGAGCCGCCGTTGGCGGTGGCGGAGGTGGGTAGAGTTGCAGAGCCTCTCTTTTGAGCTCCTCCTCTCCGATGCGGTCAATTGCGTGTTTGGCGGTGGACCCCGTTCCCAGACCTAGGACCATGCCGGATTCGACGAACTCGATGGCTTTGTAGGCGGCGATCTTCTTGAGGTCGTCTTGGGTGAGGAGGAGCTGCGGCGGCGACGCCATTACCGCCGCGGCGGCGGTGTGTTCTTGGAGTCGAGGTAAGCGAGGGCCATCTTAGGACGATTTAAAGGGGTTTGATTGATATGATTTAGGGATAATGTGTGGTGAGGATTGAGGGTGATGAATTGATTGAAGATAAGATTAGGGTTCAGATGGAAGAGAGAGAACTGGAAAAGGGAGGTGATGGGCAATTTTGTCATTTCACACAAAGTTAACTGAACAATTTAACGGAGTTAGTCATTTGGATTCAAACGGGAACAAAATTAAAACGTTAGGGAGCGAATCAAGACTTTGAAACTATAGGGATGCAAATGGTTAAAATGGGAAAACGTCAGGGATGCAAATGGTAATTTACTCTTATTTAAATTTAAAAATGGTTAGAACTTAAATTAAGTGCAGGGGGTATTTATTCATGATATTTTTGAAACTTTGGAGATTTTTATACTTAATTTGGGTGATTAACAAATAATAATAATAATAACAATGACTTATAAAAAAATTATTTAAATTAAAAATGGTTAGAACTTAAATTAAGTGCAGGGGTATTTATGTAATTTATGAAACTTAAAATTTAAGTTCTAGCATAAAATGATAAACTCTAAACTACAGGGGCCAAAGTGTAATTTTTTTAAAACCCAGCCCCCCATCCCGTCACCCTCCTTCTCCCCTCCGGCCACTCTCCGGCAAGCCAAACCACCAAAAACACATGATTTCAACCAAATTAAACATCCCGACAGCCTTGCGTGGAAGATTCGAACCTATACAATTTAAAATTATAATCGATTTAGTGCGATTTGGAACCGACCCAACCACCCCACTTTCGGCCGAAAATCCGGCCACTATCGAGCACTACGGGCTATAATAATCCAACTAAACGCACCCACACAATCACCTAACTATCACTAATCGCTTATCATCTCCAATTGCACCTGAAAACATACAAACAAATCAATTTGAACACCCTCTTCGGTCGCGGACCTGCAACCAGTCGAAACCAACCTCCGATTGATTTCAACTAAAATTAACATAGGACTTTTGATCACCGAGACCCATAGAAGCTTTCTGTACAACGGATCTGATTATCATCATTGTTGGGCATCGATCGAGCATCAAGTAGCCGCGACCTGTTCTTCATGGTGTTCATCATCAATCCGTCTTCTTTCTGGTAAATTAAACACATAAACATACACGAAATTACATGGGGAATCAAAGCCCCATGTTTATTTCTGTAATCGTTGTTGATTTAGTGTTCAATTTGGCCCAAATCGAATTTAGGGTTCTTGTGTATTTGGGGGATTCTTGTAATTGTGTTTATGTAATTTAAAAACCAGGTGATCCCGCAGCTGTATGCCTTGGTTCACCGGTTCCATGCTTCCATGTTACACTTAAGGTCCCGGGTTCGACCCCGGGCACCCTCAACTATTTTTTAAGGCGTTTTGAGCTTTAAAAAATTATAGAAAACTTCTAAAAATTATAAAAATCAATTTTATAAACTTTGTTTATTTTTAAAGCCACCTAACAATTTTCTAAAAATTTCATTTCTCATAATACTTAATATTTTATTAAATATTTAGACAAATGATATTAGTAGTTCATTTTTTTAAAAAATAGACTTTAAATAATGGTTAAAATCACTAAATTATTATTGGTTCAAATAATATCTATGTATTATGATTTAAATCATGATTATCTCAATTAAATATAAAAGTTTTATATTTAAACCTTACAAATTACTACAAATGTGTTCGTTCACATTTTTATATACAATATAGTATACTTCTTTCCATTTCAAGAAAATATAATTGAGTCCATTTGTTAAATTCAAATATTTAACAAAGCCCCAAATTCCACTTGAAACCCTAATCCTCGTCAATTCGTTAAACTTAATATTAAACTTAAACCTTGTAAACTTATATATATATATATATATATATATATATATATATATATATATATATATATATATATATATATATTCTTAGGCACCTTGTGAGGGATTGCGTTGGAACATTTATAATCATCATCCTTATGCTTATTTGCCAAGTGAGTTTACAGCTTCACTTTTACTCTATACTATTTAGGGGAGAAACATGCTGCTTTCATAAACGTTATATTACATTGGGTTGGAACATTACTATTACTGTTTTCTGATAAACCTGTGAACTCACCAGTATTGTACTGACTTTTGCAAGTTTTCTCTCAGGACATTGATGTGGCACGTTTAGGAGCACAGCATCCACTGCATGTCATTCCGCATTCATCCCAAACTGTTTTCAAAATTTAATTTCATGTACTTTACATAAATTGGATTGGGCGCGTGTTTGCGTGTTCCAAAACCGTTGTTAAATTTTTCCTGTTTTCGCTTCCGCAATACTTAAATACAAGTTGGTTTATTTCATTATTACTAAGCAACTTATATGATTTGTAATTGTCGAGTCGTTTGGTGTAACTGATGCTTATCTGAGATCCTGGTTATGTCACACGCCTGACGGTAAAACCCCGTTTGTGAAAATTGAGGGTGTGACAAATACTAAGCATTTGATTTACCATTTGTGAAACTAACCTTGGATGCGAACCACCTTGAATCAAAATTTGACATCTCTACGGTGAATCCATGGTTGTGAGACCATATAACAAAATTAACATTATTAAGCAGTGAGTAATATGGACTAATGTAGAGGAGAAGAAAAAAGAATAATAGAGAGTATTTCTAAATAAAAGTTGAATAATTATTTACTATTAATAAGGTATTCTAAATTTGACAAATTAGCCAATTGCAAACTAACAATTAAATACTGAAATTAAAACCATAATTAAATGTGTACGTTAAGACAATCAAAGATTTTAATGTTTTCACAAAAAAATGAAATAAATGAAAATTGCAAAATTTGGGGATAATCATTAATAGGGAAAATCAGAGCCTTTGTCGATGAAATTTGGGTTAGAAACATGATAAAACCAACTATAGTTGTTTGCCACGTTATTCGACTTGACGAGACCTTCCAACCGCTACTTATTGCCACGTAACTTAAATAAATTTACAAGTAACAGTCTTGTTATGTGTCACCACCTATAGTCGGGTTAGAAGCATGGTCAAACCACCTATAGTTGTTAACATCTGAACTTATCATGCTCACCCTAAGGCCCTTATTACTTTATTAGAAATTATTATGCAAAGTTTTTGTGTCGATTTTTGAAAACCCATTACTTATGAATGTAAATGTTTTCGTATCGGTTTTTTCTATCTCTGTACTCATTTTGAATTATAAAGGAAACATACAACATATCATGTAAATTTTATCCCATATTGGGTGCATTATTGTCTATCATCATCTTCATCCCTTATAAATTTACCCATATTTAGAAGTTACCATTCATTCCTTTTTTTTTAAAAGAAAACTTCAATATCAACTCAAACTCAAATGGTCCTCAAAGCGAGGACCAAAGAGCGAAAAAGACTACAAACGTCAACCCAAGGGATACATACACCAAACTTTCCAATCTATATTTTTATGTCTAGACCTATGGCGAAACCAAAAAAACGAAGTAGACTTAACACACTCTACTATCTCTTTAGGACTTCGGCTTTTATTATTAAACATCCGGTTATTTCGCTCATTTCATATCACCTACAGTGTTGTGGTGGGGAAAACCACAGCCGGGCCTACATTATTACTAATGATTACATGTCAGCTCGGTCGCGACTTCATACACATAGTGATTGCTATGGGCTAGCTACCCATTATATGCTTTGATTACTAAATCCGGGAATTTCATTACTATTACTGTTTTCTGATAAACCTGTGAACTCACCAGTATTGTACTGACTTTTGCATGTTTTCTCTCAGGACATTGATGTGACACGTTTAGGAGCACAGCATCCACTGCATGTCATTCCGCATTCATCCCAAACTGTTTTCAAGATTTAATTTCATGTACTTTACATAAATTGGATTGGGCGCGTGTTTGCGTGTTCCAAAACCGTTGTTAAATGTTTTCCTGTTTTCGCTTCCGCAATACTTAAATACAAGTTGGTTTATTTCATTATTACTAAGCAACTTATATGATTTGTATTGTCGAGTCGTTTGGTGTAACTGATGCTTATCTGAGATCCTGGTTATGTCACACGCCTGACGGTAAAACCCTGTTAGTGGAAATTGAAGGTGTGACAGATTGGTATCAGAGCATTAGTTATAGCGAACTAAAATGAACTTTGCATCTCATTTGCATTACATTTTAGACTATAGTTGGATTTGCATTAGTTACACACACATAGATTATTAAGTTATACTTACTTAATTGGTTGCTTGAGAATTTTTGCTTTGACGTATCCCTATGAGCGTGCGACTACAGGGATGGTGGCTCCGAGTTGCTGTGAGTCACGGGAGGGGTTACTTATGAATTTCCTGAACCTTACTGATCTTTTCGTATACTTTGATTGATTGACGCTGATATAATACTTACATATTTGGTACTCCTGACCACTGTACTTGGCAAGATATGTTAGCCTGATGGGAGGAACCGGGGATGATCATGCAAAGCAAATCACCATTACGGGTGCACACTGTAACACCCGAAAGTTTGACTTCTCAGCATGTGATGCGACTGAGCTTCAGTCGCCTGTGATTTATGCGACTGAAGTTCAACCGCATGGCTATTCGGCCGATTGGAGCTCAACCGCACGATTGGAGCTCAACCGCCCGAATGAAGTATGAGCCGAATGGAACACGTGCGATTGGGGTCCAATCGCATGGTGTTGATGCGACTGAAGGTCCAGTCGCCCCTGGACCAGATGCGACTGAGAGGTGGGTATAAAAGAGGAGCAGCTCCATTCTCCTCCCATTTTTCAGTCGGGGAGAGAGAGTGAGCAACAGAGAACAGAAGAGAAGAGAGGGAAAGTGCTGCCCGAGCTCCGAATCCGTCGAGAAGATAGCCAAAGTCGAAGTTCATCTACTTCTACCTGTAATGTGAGTTCTAGGACCCCTCATTTACATGTTTTTAACTGATTTTGGGGCTGGATCACATAATAACCCTAGTTTTGTAAAAGTGTATAGTTGACCCATTTGATGAAATCTTAGATAATGTGATTATAGTGTGATATAGGACTTGCACATGCTTGTATGATGTCCTAGTATGAATCCCTAAGCTTTGGGAGGGTCAATTTGGGTTAAAAACGGGTTTAAGGTGGGTCTGAGCACTTAGGTTCGCGACTACTGTTCTTGAAGAACTCCAGTCGCTGCCCAGTTAGGGTTATGCGACTGAAGGGCCATTCGGCCGAATGAGTGTCAGTTGATGTCCAATCGCCCGATTGAGGTTCAAACGCACGATTGAGCCTCAGTCGCCCGATAGGACATGCGATCGAAGGTTTCGGTCGCACAAGCCCAATCGCAGAATAGTTCAGTCGCATAGACCCATTCGCATAGTAGTACAGACGCCCGACTGAGGATTCAGTCGCATAGACCCATTCGCATAGTAATACAGACGTCCGACTGAGGATTCAGTCGCATAGAAGTCCAATCGCATGACTCAGTCGCATGGAAACCATGCGACTAGGGTATGTTCAGTCGCCCGAATAGGGCTGATGTGATTGGATAAAGAAGTGTATGTGTAATGTATGTATGCTAGTTATGATGTTGCCACGATAGATGGTGAACACTGATGAATCGTAAATATTAATGTGTCTTGATTTGATGCATGCTTATCCCCCATAGTATACATGATATCTTTAATATATGAAATGAAAGTATTATGTAAAGCACAGAGAAAGAGTAATAAAGAAAGAGAAAGGAACAGTAATGAAAGTAACAAGTCTTGCAAGCATATAGGAGTTACACGACTATGTGTCGTTAGCTCAACTGTGTGGCGGGCTAGCTACCCACTGACGCACACAGGGTCAATCAATTGAGATTGGCAGGACCTTTGGACGTGCCCCGGATGTTCGGGTCGGCCTTGTACATAGTACACATAGCCCTTTCGGGGGAACCGTTGAACCCTTCGGGGGAATACACATAGCCCTTTCGGGGGATACAGTTGAACCCTTCGGGGGAATACACATAGCCCTTTCGGGGGATACAGTTGAACCCTTCGGGGGAATACACATAGCCCTTTCGGGGGAAACAGAGTTGGCTCTTCGGAGCATATAGATGGCCCGACATCCATTCTCCCCACGCGCACATAGTTGGGGTATCGCCCACTGGTCCACATAGAAAGTGAAACATAAAGATAAGTTACAGACAAGGCATATAGTACAGAGAAAGAACAATATTTGTTCACACAGTTGATGCGTGCTCGCATATACAGTACAGTATAGTATAATACAGAAAAAGGGTATTTTTATATACTAATAAAACTAGAACTCACTCAGCAACGCTGACTTTTATGTGTTCCAGTTCGCAGGTAGTGTTGCTGAGGATGGCACGAGGCGGCTACTCAGCTCTTTTGGGATGGCATTCTTTTTGATAATGTTACCCGCACTGGAAGTGGGGGTGCGTAATACATGCAACAAAGTATGTTGCATGAGAGTGTCAAGAGTTCCTTAAGACTTCCGATGTACGGGAGTACTTAAGGAATATTCTTTATGATGAAGAATTTTTATGTTCTTATATTAGAGGTCACTGTTTATGACCATTTTGTACACAGAAAAGATGAAATCTTTTGTAACAGTGCTTTTGTGAGGTAATGCAACATTAGATATTTGTAAATGACGTACGTTGTATTAAATGGCAAAAGTACTTAATAAAAAGAAAAGTTATCTCGAATGTTTCCGCTGCATTGTTTTATTCAAATATATGCGATGAAAGACCGACTGTAGGGTTCCCGGGATCGGGGCCTTACACACACATAATTGTAATTTGTCGTGCATGCTAAGTCCGGTGAATTTGATCGGGTGGTAACATTATAGTCGGTATAAGTCATCGTTTCTACACCGTGAGCAAGAAATTTTCGATTTTCATAGAACATGGCTATTGATGTGGAAACTATCTTTCAATTCTACTTGTATGAATACTCACTCTTACCTCGAATTCAGATGAAATTCAAACCATGACGTGTGTCTTAATCCCTTGGATTCGAACTGATCTTCTAGTTTGTCTGTTACTTTAAATTCTTGGACCTCTCTTCCTTTTCATTCCAAGACAAAAGGGGTTATTTTCATATGACTGATAGCTTTGGATTTTGATATCTGGTTGGATAATTACTTATTTATGTATATGGTAATTTAAAGAATGTCTGGAAGAGGACGTGGACGCGGGAGAGGTAACATCTCCATGACGCCTGCAGAATTGGCGGCGCTAATCAATCAGAGTGTTACCGCAGCGTTGGCAAGCCAACACCCTCCACAACGGAATCCCATTGGACAACCAGCTTGCACCTACAAGTCCTTTATGGACTGCAAACCTAATCCATTCAGGGGAACTGAGGGAGCAGTGGGACTGCTCCGTTGGTTTGAAAAGCTGGAGTCGGTGTTTGAAATCTGTAACTGCCCCGCCAAGAGTAGGGTGAAATATGCTACTGGTACCATAGATGATGCTGCACTGAGCTGGTGGAATACGCAAGTTCAGATGTTGGGTGTTGAAGCTGCAAATGCCATGACATGGGAAGAATTCAAGAACTTGCTGAAAGAGGAGTACTGTTCAAGAGATGAAGTACAAAAACTAGAAACCAAATTTTGGAACCTGAAGATGGTAGGTTCTGAAATCGAAGCCTACACAACTCGTTCTCACGAGTTGGCTACTCTGTGCCCTACTATGATCAACCCGGCTTACAAACGGGTTGAGAGGTACATCGATGGGCTAGTTCCAGAACAGAGCATGGTCACCACTGCTACACCAGCTACCATACAGGAGGCTATCCGACTGGCGTACAAGCTGACGGATCAGGCAGTCGCGCAGGGCAAGCTGCCCCCGCGAGGTGCTGCATCGGGTTCCAATGAAAACAAGAGGAAATAGGAACCTTCTGCTAGTGGGAAGCAATCTTTATCCTTCACTCATCAGCAACAGCAATACAAGAAGTTCAACCAGTCACAACAGTCTCAAGACATGGGCAATTTGGGCGGCTATCATGGAAATCTTCCAAAGTGCAACAAATGTAAGTTCTATCATACGGGGCAGTGCACAAGGAACATTTGTGAGAGGTGCGGAAAGTTTGGGCATGTTGCCAGGAATTGCAGGGTAAATCTCTCGGGAAAGGCACCTCAACAGCAGCAGAAGTACAATCAGACTGGGTGTTATGAATATGGACAATCCGGTCACTTTAAAAGAGAATGTTTGAAACTGAAAAGGAATTGTAACAATGGTGCTGCTGATAAGCCTAAAGACAACAACAATGGTGGTGGCGGTGGTATAGGTAGAGTTTTCATCATGGGTTCAGGTGAGGCTCGAAATGACCCTACTGTACTGTCTGGTAGATTCACTATTAATGGATGTTATGCCTCTATTTTATTTGACTCTGGTGCTGATAAAAGTTATGTGTCCACCAATTTTAGTAAAGTACTAGGAGTGATACCTACTGACTTGAGTTCTGAGTATGCTATAGAAATAGCTGATGGTAGGACGATAACGGCAACCCAAGTGCTTAGGAACTGTGAGTTAGGTTTGTCTGGTCACACTTTCCACATAGACCTTATTTCGGTCACACTCGGTAGCTTCGATGTAGTAGTCGGAATGGATTGGTTATCCAAGAACAGAGCTGAGATCATTTACAAGGAGAAGTTGATTAAGTTACCCATTTCGGATGATGAGATTCTTACAGATGAAGGTGATAAAGTTGGTGCTGTGGTAGGAATCATTTCATATCTGAAGGCTCAGAAATGCCTCAAGAAAGGGCACTTTGCCTTGTTGGCACTTGTTACTGAAACAAAGGTGGAGGAAAAGCGTGTCGAAGATATTCCAGTCGTTAGAGACTTTCTAGAGGTATTCCCTGAAGACCTACCTGGCCTTCCTCCGCATAGGCAGGTAGAATTTCAGATTGAGTTAGCACCTGGAGCAGCCCCGATCGCTCGAGCATCGTACCGTTTAGCACCGAACGAACTACAAGAGTTGTCTAAGCAATTACAGGAATTGTTAGATAAGGGATTCATATGTCCCAGCTCTTCACCATGGGGAGCTCCAGTGCTTTTCGTTAAAAAGAAAGATGGAACCTTCAGGATGTGTATTGACTACCGTGAACTGAACAAGGTGACAATCAAGAATAGGTATCCACTTCCACGCATTGATGACTTGTTTGACCAGTTACAGGGATCAAGCTACTATTCCAAAATTGATTTGAGATCGGGTTATCATCAGTTGAGGGTTCGAGAGGAAGACATCTCCAAGACTGCGTTCCGGACTCGCTATGGGCACTACGAGTTCACTGTAATGCCTTTTGGACTGACCAATGCCCCAGCAGTTTTCATGGACCTCATGAACCATGTCTGCAAGCCTTATTTGGATAAGTTTGTCATTGTCTTCATTGATGACATACTGATCTACTCTCAGAATAAGGAAGATCATGAGGAGCATTTGAGGATAATTCTAGACTTGCTGAGGAATGAACAGCTTTACATGAAGTTCTCAAAATGCGACTTCTGGATGCGTGAAGTGCAATTCCTTGGGCATGTGGTGAATGAAAAGGGTATACATGTTGATCCTTCAAATATTGAAGCAATCAAGGATTGGCCGGCACCAAAGACGCCTACTGAGGTTTGACAATTCCTTGGTTTGGCAGGTTATTACCGGAGGTTTATCGAAGGATTTTCAAAATTGGCGCAACCTTTGACTGCCCTAACTCATAAGGGAACAATTTACAAGTGGGGCAGCAAATAGGAAACAGCGTTTCAGGCGCTTAAAGACAAACTCTGCAGCGCACCAATCCTAGCCTTACAAGAAGGAACTCATGACTTTGTTGTTTACTATGACGCATCCATCCAGGGTTTGGGGTGTGTATTGATGCAACATGACAAAGTCATAGCTTATGCATTTAGACAGCTCAGGGTGCATGAGAAGAACTACACAATGCATGATCTGGAACTGGGAGCTGTAGTGTTTGCCTTGAAGATCTGGAGGCACTACTTATATGGAACCAAGTGCACGATCTATACAGATCATAAGAGCCTCCAGCACATATATGACCAGAAGGAACTGAATATGCGGCAACGACGGTGGTTAGAATTACTCAATGATTATGACTGTGCGATCAAGTACCATCCGGGTAAGGCTAATATGGTAGTCGATGCCCTTAGTCGTAAGGAAACCCTAAAGCCTTGTCGGGTGCGCACATTGCAAATGACTATCCACTCTGACCTACCAGTGTAAATCAAAGTTGCTCAATCTGAGGCCTTGAAGATGGAGAATCTGAAAGCAGAATCCATGCGAGGCATGGAGAAACAGTTGGAGATTAAAGCTGATGGAATCCATTATTTTATGGAACGGATCTGGGTACAACAGTATGGGAATTTGCGAGAAATGATAATGGATGAAGCTCATAAGTCACATTACTCGATCCATCCAGGTTCAGACAAGATGTATCAGGACCTGAAAGAATTTTACTGGTGGCCGAAAATGAAAGCGGAGATAGCCATATACGTAAGCAGATGCCTAACTTGTTCCAAGGTTAAGGTAGAATACCAGAAACCATCCGGTTTACTCCAACAACCGGAAATTCCAGTGTGGAAATGGGAGCAGATCTCAATGGACTTCATCACAAAGTTACCTAGGACTCCCAGCGGATGCGATACCATTTGGGTTATAGTAGACCGCTTAACAAAATCCGCATACTTTCTGGCAATCCAAGAGACTGATCGAATGGAGAAGCTGACACGTATCTGTTTAAGGAAAATAGTCTCTCGGCATGGCGTGCTGATATCTGTCATTTCTGATCGTGACGCTCGGTTCACTTCTCACTTCTGGCAATCATTACAACGATCATTGGGAACGCGGCTGGATATGAGTACTGCGTATCACCCGCAGACCGATGGTCAAAGTGAGCGTACAATCCAGACACTGGAAGACATGTTGCATGCCTGTGTGATCGATTTTAGCAGCAGCTGGGAAACTCATTTACTATTGGTTGAGTTCTCCTATAATAGCAGTTATCACACCTCGATCAAGGCAGCTCCATTTGAGGCACTGTATGGACGTAAGTGCCGATCACCTATCTGTTAGGCAGAAGTAGGAGAAAACCAACTTATAGGACCTGAACTTGTGCACGAAACGACCGAGAAGATAGTGCAAATTCGTAACCGTATGGCAGCAGCACGTGATCGACAAAAGAGTTACGCTGACAAGCGTCGTAAGCCATTGGAGTTTCAGATTGGTGACAAAGTACTGTTGAAAGTCTCACCCTGGAAGGGTGTAATACGCTTTGGAAAACGGGGAAAACTAACCCTAGGTACGTGGGGCCGTTTGAGATTGTCAAACGGGTTGGCCCGATGGCTTATCAACTGAACTTAACTGACAAACTCAGTGGAATACACAATGTGTTTCACGTGTCAAACCTAAGGAAGTGTCTTGCTGATGAATCACTTGTTATTCCATTAGAAGAACTGGAAATCGATGAACAGCTTCGTTTCGTTGAATAACCAGTAGAGATTATGGATCGAGAAGTCAAAACACTAAAGCATAGCAAAATTCCCATTGTGCGCGTTAGATGGAAATCTAAACATGGCCCAGAGTTCACCTGGGAACGTGAGGAACAAATGAAATCCAAGTACCCTCATCTTTTCGTTTCAGCCTCCTCGTGATTAAAATTTCGGGACAAAATTTCCTAAAGCAGGGGAGACTGTAACATCTCGTATTTTCGTTAACTTAAGAGTTAACTTTGTTAAATCTTAAAAGGACCTTCATGATATTTTTAAAACTTTGGAGATTTATTATACTTAATTTGGGTGATTAACAAATTAATAATAATAATAACAATGACTTATAAAAAAATTATTTAAATTTAAAAATGTTTAGAACTTAAATTAAGTGCAGGGGGTATTTATGTAATTTATGAAACTTAAAAATTTAAGTTTCTAGCATAAAATGATAAACTCTAAACTACAGGGGCCAAAGTGTAATTTTTTTAAAACCCAGCCCCCCATCCCGTCGCCCCCCTTCTCCCCTCGGCCACTCTCCGGCAAGCCAAACCACCAAAAACCACATGATTTCAACCAAATTAAACATCCCCGACAGCCTTGCGTGGAAGATTCGAACCTATACAATTTAAAATTATAATCGATTTAGTGCGATTTGCAACCGACCCAACCACCCCACTTTCGGCCGAAAATCCGGCCACTATCGAGCACTACGGGCTATAATAATCCAACTAAACGCACCCACACAATCACCTAACTATCACTAATCGCTTATCATCTCCAATTGCACCTGAAAACACACAAACAAATCAATTTGAACACCCTCATCGGTCGCGGACCTGCAACCAGTCAAAACCCAACCTCCGATTGATTTCAACTAAAATTAACATAGGGCTTTTGATCACCGAGACCCATAGAAGCTTTCTGTACAACGGATCTGATTATCATCATTGTTTGGGCATCGATCGAGCATCAAGTAGCCGCGACATGTTCTTCGTGGTGTTCATCATCAATCCGTCTTCTTTCTGGTAAATTAAACACATAAACATACACGAAATTACATGGGGAATCAAAGCCCCATTTTTATTTCTGTAATCGTTGTTGATTTAGTGTTTAATTTGGCTCAAATCGAATTTAGGGTTCTTGTGTATTTGGGGGATTCTTGTAATTGTGTTTATGTAATTTAAAAACCGGGTGATGCCGCAGCTGTATGCCTTGGTTCACCGGTTCCATGCTTCCATGTTACACTTAAGGCCCCGGGTTCGACCTCGGGGCACCCTCAACTATTTTTTAAGGCTTTTTGAGCTTTAAAAAAATTATAGAAAACTTCTAAAAATTATAAAAATCAATTTTATAAACTTTGTTTATTTTTAAAGCCACCTAACAATTTTCTAAAAATTTCATTTCTCATAATACTTTAATATTTATTAAATATTTTAGACAAATGATATAAGTAGTTCATTTTTTTAAAAATAGACTTTAAATAATGGTTAAAATCACTAAATTATTATTGGTTCAAATAATATCTATGTATTATGATTTAAATCATGATTATTTTAATTAAATATAAAAGTTTTATATTTAAACCTTACAAATTACTACAAATGTGTTCGTTCACATTTTTATATACAATATAGTATACTTCTTTCCATTTCAAGAAAATATAATTGAGTCCATTTGTTAAATTCAAATATTTAACAAAGCCCCAAATTCCACTTGAAACCCTAATCCTCGTCAATTCGTTAAACTTAATATTAAACTTAAACCTTGTAAACTTAAATATATATATATATATATATATATATATATATATATATATATTCTTAGGTACCTCATGAGGATTGCGTTGGAACGTTTATAAATCCTTATACTTATTTGCCAAGTGAGTTTACAACCCCACTTTTACTCTATACTATTTTTGGGGGAGAGAAACATGCTGCTTTCATAAACGTTATATTACATTGGGTTTTTGTGATACTGCATACACCTGACACTATGGTGTTATACTTTGCCCTTCGGACCGTTAATATGCAAATAGCGAGGTGATTGTTAGTAGATCTACTGGGATTGACATACCCCGCCCGGGCTAGTCACGCTAGCTTGACTGGAGGTCAAACGGGTGAACGGTCAGCCTGTTTTACAGTGTTGTGGTGGGGAAAACCACAGTCGGGCCTACATTATTACTAATGATTACATGTCAGCTCGGTCGCGACTTCATACACATAGTGATTGCTATGGGCTAGCTACCCATTATATGCTTTGATTACTAAATCTGGGAATTTTATTACTATTACTGTTTTTTGATAAACCTGTGAACTCACCAGTCTTGTACTGACTTTTGCATGTTTTCGCTCAGGACATTGATGTGGCACGTTTAGGAGCACAGCATTCACTGCATGTCATTCCGCATTCATCCCAAACTGTTTTCAAAAATTAATTTCATGTACTTTACATAAATTGGATTGAGCGCGTGTTTGCGTGTTCCAAAACCGTTGTTAAATGTTTTCCTGTTTTCGCTTCCGCAATACTTAAATACAAGTTGGTTTATTTCATTATTACTAAGCAACTTATATGATTTGTAATTGTCGAGTCGTTTGGTGTAACTGATGCTTATCTGAGATCCTGGTTATGTCACATGCCTGACCGTAAAACTCCGTTAGTGGAAATTGAGGGTGTGACAAATACTAAGCATTTGATTTACCATTTATGACACTAACCTTGGATGCGAACCACCTTGAATCAAATTTGACATATCTACGGTGAATCCATGGTTGTGAGACCATATAACAAAATTAACACTATTGAACAGTGAGTAATATGGACTAATGTAGAGGGGAAGCAAAAAGAATAATAGAGAGTATTTCTAAATAAAGTTGAATAATTATTTACTATTAATAAGGTATTCTAAATTTGACAAATTAGCCAATTGCAAACTAACAATTAAATACTGAAATTAAAACCATAATTAAATGTGTACGTTAAGACAATCAAAGATTTTAATGTTTTCACAAAAAAATGAAATAAATGAAAATTGCAAATTTGGGGATAATCATTAATAGGGAAAATCAGAGCCTTTGTCGATGAAATTTGGGTTAGAAACATGATAAAACCAACTATAGTGTTTGCCACGTTATTCGACTTGACGAGACCTTCCAACCGCTACTTATTGCCACGTAACTTAAATAAATTTACAAGTAACAGTCTTGTTATGTGTCACCACCTATAGTCGGGTTAGAAGCATGGTCAAACCACCTATAGTTGTTAACATCTGAACTTATCATGCTCACCCTAAGGCCCTTATTACTTTATTAGAAATTATTATGCAAAGTTTTTGTGTCGGTTTTTGAAAACCCATTACTTATGAATGTAAATGTTTTCGTATCGGTTTTTCTATCTCTGTACTCATTTCTGAATTATAAGGAAACATACAACATATCATGTAATTTAATCCCATATTGGGTGCATTATTGTCTATCATCATCTTCATCCCTTATAAATTTACCCATATTTAGAAGTTACTATTCATTCCTTTTTTTTTTAAAAGAAAACTTCAATATCAACTCAAACTCAAATGGTCCTCAAAGCGAGGACCAAAGAGCGAAAAAGACTACAAACGTCAACCCAAGGGATACATACACCAAACTTTCCAATCTATATATTTATGTCTAGACCTATGACGAAACAAAAAAAAACGAAGTAGACTTAACACACTCTACTATCTCTTTAGGACTTCAGCTTTTATTATTAAACATCCGATTATTTCGCTCATACCATATCACCCACATGGTTGTATAAAAAATGCCTCGCAAGATGTATCTCTTGCCTCTGGTACATGTAGAATGATCCACAGATTGCATGATGTCCCCAATATCAAAAGCAAACGTGTGAGGTAGGCGACCCAGGATTCAATACGATACCATACTTCCTGAGTTAGTAAACAACCCGTGTATAAATGCATAGCCGATTCTGTTTCCGAATAACAAAACCTGCAAGCCGTGTCTTGAATGGAAACTCCCCGTTTTATAAGCTCCGAGATTGTTGGCAAACGGTTTAAAACCAGACGCCAAACCATGACTTTACACTTCAAAGGCACCCAAGACTTCCACTGAATCGGGGATTTAGAAGTCAAAAGATCTGATTGCGATATAAGCTTCTTAGCTGAAGCCGCTGAGAAGACACCATCTTTATCAAATTTCCATTTCCAAGAATCCGCTCCATCACTCCAAGGCATATCGCGGATATCGTTAAGAAGGCTAAACAACTCCAATATTTCCTCAGCCGAGGATGGTTGATGTCTCCATTCCCATTGCATAACTTTAGTGCTATTGACGCGAAGAATCCATTGCGAAACGGGGATCCATTTATTCTTTTCTAGTCTGAAAGATTAGGATAGCAACACGAAGTGGCACGTCTCGCAACCAAATGTCTCCCCAAAAACTTATCGACTTTCCATCTCCGATAGTTCCAATGAAAAACGAGTTAAGAGCTACCCCATTTGGTAGTTTCTTCTCCCCCACTTTAACTTTATCTTTCCAACATCCATTCAACGCCGCATTGCAAGGAAGCAAAGTCCAAGGCCTACTTGCTCCATGACAACCCAAAATAATTTTCTTCCATAAAACGTTTCCTCCATTTTTAAAACACCACGTCCACTTTAACAACAACGCATCATTAATCTCTTGAAGTTTAGTAATCCCCAATCCCCCTTTTTGTTTGGGCAAGGTAACGATTTCCCATGCCACCCAATGGATCTTTTTTCAACATTGCTTCCCGCCCATAAAAATCTTCTCATAATCGACTCAATAGAATCAATAACCGCCTTAGGGGCTTTGTAAAGAGAAAGATAGTAGATGGGTAAGTTTTCCAAAACCGATTTAATGAGGACCAAGCGACCTCCAATGGAAAGATTTCTAGCCTTCCAAGATGCTAGACGGTTTCTAACCACCTCAATAACCGGGTTCCAATTACTAATCCGAGCCATCTTTGCACCAACTTGAATGCCGAGGTATTTGAATGGAAAACCACCTCGTTTGCATCCCAAAAATCCATCACATTGTCTACCTCCCAATCTTCCACTCCGACCCCGAATATATTAGACTTGTGTAAATTAATGCGGAGGCCCTAACATAGATAAAAGATGCGAAGAACTCTAGCAATGGCTTGAATATTATCCCGTGACCAAGTTCCCACTATAAGGGCGTCATCAGCAAACAACAAGTGGGATAAGTCGATATCTTCGTTCGTGATGCTCACTCCCTTGAAAATACCAATATCTTGCGCTTTCTTTAACAACCAAGATAAAGCTTCCATCACGATTAAGAATAAAAAGGGAGACAAAGGATCACCTTGTCTAAGGCCTTTTTCACACCTGAAATCAAAAGTTGGAGACCCGTTAACTAACACAGCGGCTCTAGCAGACTCGCAAACGCCTTTTATCCATTTGCACCACGTCGAATGAAAACCCATCTGTGTCAAAAAGGACAATAAAAAATGCCAATTAACATTATCGTATGCCTTTTCAAAATCAATTTTCAACAAGAAGGCCTTTCTATTTTTTTTCTTTAGGCAACCCATAACCTCATTCAGGATAAGAGGTCCATCAAGAATAAAACGATCTGCTAAGAAAGCCGATTGGGTATCCGAAATGACTTGTCCCATCACCTTTTTGAGCCGGTTAGTAAGGATTTTAGAAATAGCCTTACTAACCATCCCAACTAGAGTGATAGGCCTAAAGTCCTTTAACCCCAAAGGAGATTTCACCTTCGGGATAAGAGTAATGAAAGCCGTCCCACACCCCGGATTAATTTTCCCGGAAGCGTGAAACTCCAAAAGAATATTATAAAAATCTTCCTCAAACAAGTCCCAACACCGCTTAACAAAGCGAAATTGAACCCGTCAGGACCCGGGCCCTTGTTAGAGCCGTAATCGAAAACCGCATCCTTAATTTCTTGTCTCGTGAACCCGGATATCAAATTTTGGCTCTCGGTTTCATTAAGCTTCTTTATCCCCTCGCATAATAAACCCGGCCGAGTGGGATGTTCCTCCTTAAAATGGTTTCGGAAGAACTTTAGCACCTCTCTCTTGATAAGTGTTGGTTTTGTTATCCAACTCCCATCGATCATAAGCCCCGGAATAGAGTTAGTAGCCTTTCGACCATTAACTACACAATGAAAGAAGCTAAAGTTTTCATCTCCCAAAGAGGCCCATTTTACCCGGGATTTTTGACGAATATCCCTGGTCCTGTGCCGCTCAATCTCCTCAATCGTTACTTTGCATTCTGACCAAATCCACAGATCCGTTTCCTCCAAGTCGTTCTCTTCCATACGGGACTCGAATTCTTCTTTTTCTTTTCAAAGGGTAGCTTCTGTTTCTTTCTCTATGTTGCTATATGAATTAAACCACTCTTTCAAAGCCCCACGAAGACGTTTAAGCTTGTTCATCAGGTTTAAATCTGCCGGATTTTAAGCTACCCATCCATCCCAAACGGATGTCACAACATCATTACACCCGGGTCTATCAAGCCACGAGTCGAACATTCTAAAAGGTTTAGGACCAAAATTAGTATCAATAATAGAGAAAACCAAGGGGGAATGGTCCGAAAGCTCTCTATTTAACACCCGAACACAAGCGTTTGGCCATTGGTTATAAGCACTATCACATACAAAAAATCGGTCAATACGGCTCCATGTGCAAACCCCTCGTCTATTAGACATATAAGTGAATTTCGAGCCTCTAAGATTATGTTCTCTTAATCCTGCTGAATCAATGAAATCATTAAAATCGTTAGTGCAAACCGAATCAAAAAAAGAGTTTTTCCGCTCCTCCCGGCTTCGGACGACGTTAAAATCCCCAAAAACTATCCACCACCCTTCTAACGATTGAATAAGATTAGTGATCTTATCCCAAAGCCTTCTCTTATCGCCATTAGTTTGTGGGGCATAAACGTTGAGCAAATTAATTCTCACAGAACCCGTAAAAAATGTTCCCGCCATGTGTAAAAAATTCTTGTCTTTATTCACCGAATCCTTCTTGAAAACCTTAGGATCCTATAAACTCACAATACCACCCGAGTTTCCCCGAGCACTAACAAAATCAAATTCAAAACCCGTTCCACCCCAAAATTGGTAGCTACCGATAAAGGAAAATCATTAGCTACCAAAGTTTCTTGCATACCAACAAAAGAAATACCATAATTATTTTTTAATTTCTTGATCCAACCCGCTTTACCACAAACCCCTACACCACGAATATTGATGGAAAGACAATTCATTTGATACATCCATGTACTCCTTCATTAACAATCGATCCCATTACCATCACCTGGGCTTCTACTAATCCGCTCCCAATCGCTCCCCCAAAGCAATTGTAGCAACCATCTCTTCTCTAATATTCACAGTGTTATTCTCGTCCAAAGTATCCGGCATAATGGGACTATTGTTTCCGAAGATTCGATCCATCATTGTTGTAGTGTTACAGTCCAAATACTCCCCATCAGGCCCACTATCATTATTCCCATTCAAAAGTGGGTCCAAACCAAAAATATCTTCATCCCCTTTGGGCTTCTTGCCCACCTTCGTTTTCTCTATGCTGCTGGAATATGCCGGGTTGGGCTTATTAACAGAGCCCAAAAATGATTTCTTTTTTCGTTTAAGCACAACATTGCCATTTTGACTCCCATTGTCAATCGGTCCGTCATTAATAGCATTTTCCAAATCTTTGTCAAAGTTAAACGAGTGGCCTTGCATAAAATTAACTTCATCATTAATGTGATCCTCAAAATTCTCCCCATTTATGGGAGCATTGACCACATTGATAACGTCATTAACTCCGATTGGAGTTACCAAATCTGGTTCAATCTCCGCAACCGGTGGAACAATACCGGAAAGTTCCTGATCATCACCATCTTCCTTGGTCGGACTTTTTGAAACCTCTGACATAGAATCGTTGGAATTCTCGGGGGATGGCACCTTATACAACGCTGGAACCCGCTCCTCGGAATCCTCCGAAATCCAAACCGAAAATTTTCTGTCCCTCCACGATAGCTTTACTTCTTCGTTGACTCGTTTCCCTTCCCCTAGAATAACTCCAATAAACTTATGTGAAAGATCGACGTCCATCTCCGATCTAGGCGACATATGAACAATCTTCCCGAACGCCTTACCAACTGCTTCAATAACTTTTGTGCAAAGAAGTTGCAAAGGAATACCCACTATTTTCAACCACGCCAGCCTCTCATATGCAAATAGTTGCCCTTCCCATATGTCTAAAGAAGAGAACCTGCCAATTATTTGTTTAGCGTCTTTGAATAAATTTCACCGCAGTAGGGTTATCTTCAAACGATAACAAAACTATTAACCCCCCAAGGTATTGGATCATACATCTTCCAAGACATACATCGTTGACAATCATGTAAATACTCTTAAAGGCCTCCATATCCAACATCCTTGCAACGACAGCTTTTCCTTTCAAATCCTTATACGCATTGACATGCTTGTCAATGATCACCTTTTTCTCATTCTGCCTACCTGTCAACATGTCCGAGAAAGATCTTGAACCGTTAAACGTAGTCGTTTGACTCGGAGCCTTTCTGTCGTCCTTCGTTGCGTTCTTTTCCCCGTTTGCATTCTGATTATTGGCTTCCGTCCGTATCTCACCTTCTTCAAGCGTGAATCTGGCTATATTAGCTTTTAGCCAACAATCTCCGATTCGCGTGTTGCATATCTGCCTTAACAAGTCCCCGCTATCTTTCACGTCCAGAAAGGATACAAAGCCAAACCGATTCCCTCCTCTATCTCTTTTCCGGGCTATGTAAAGATCGTAAATGACACCGTATGGCCTAATGAAATCCGACAAATCATTGCCACTGCACTTCTCGGGAAGATTAGTGATGAAAACCTTTGTAATACGATTGAGAATACTCGCCGGAATAGGCGTTTTAGGGTACCGGGGGACATACCTGTTAACCAAAATCACCTACAAAACGCCCCTTACCCAATCGTTTTTACTATTTATTCCTTATATTTATTTAGAGTGAAAGAAAAAGAAAATATATTACAAAAGAAATAAAAAATATTATTTAAATAAAATAGTGATAAAGTTGAACAATGAGATGTGAAATATTTTTATAAAATGAGAGAAAAATTTAATAAATGATGATTTAAATAAAATTATAAGAATGTTGATTGATAACATACTTTGAATGTTCAGATGTTGGACTACATCAACGGACACATCTAAAAGGTTTTTCTCAAACAAGCAAGTTTTTACCGTTATTTTTTAAAAAAACCTTAATTAGGACATTAGATAATACAAAAGTTAATCCAAAAGTTACCATATGCATCACTGCAATTTTCCAAACAAATAAATGTATAGATTTATGTCTTTAACTTAATATTCTAAAGATTTTATTTGAGATATATTTCCTCGCCATAAAAAAAGTATGATCCTTCATTTGCAAATTTGTCGATTACATTAGGGATGTGTGACTTATGGCGTGTCTTTGGTTACCTATTGCATCTTAAAAAAACAATAATTGTTTACTTATTTAATACAAATAGTAATAGTAATGGTTTAAGAAATTTACTTACCATACTCTCACCATAACATCCTTTACATTAATATTATTTAAACTTTATTTTCCACTAATATAAATAACTACTTCTGAACTACAAAAAATCAGTTTAACCGAAATCAATTTAATAGCTAATAGCTAATTGCTAAATAGCGGGTAATTATCCGTTGTACATCTGCAGGATCGGTGTTGGTCTTTCAACACAAAATTTACCTCACAAACTCACTAAATTTCACTCGGTTGATGAAGCAGAATCTCAAACTAAGTTGACAATAATATAATAAGTTGATGAACACAATAATAGTTTCAAGATACTTGTACATATTACTTCTCAACTCAGTGTTACAAGATTCTTACAAGCATGGTTTGATGAGTTATTATGAGAAACCATATATACTACTATATACAGTCGGTTGTACTTGGATGACCAGCTTACATTGCTAGAGGTAAAACATCTAAGATAAAATACTATCCTATATTAGGTAGTCATGACAGGTCCATTACTTACCTTTTATCACCAACTAAAGATGATAACTGTACTAATTGATAAAGGTGGATAGTGAAATAAAGTACGGTCAACTATATACGCGTGGGAAAGCGTCATGCAGTATATCAGAGTTGGCATAGATGTCAGACAACCCATACTTTTGTCTGCTGGTTCAGAGTTGGTTCTTCCAAAGGTGACTTCAGAAGCATAAGTTCTTCCGAGGCCATTTATCCTTCGGAAGAATCAAATCTTCCGAGTCTTTTGCAGGTTTTCATGACTTCATTCTTTGAAAGACTTTGTCTTGGATCTTCTAAGTGTGAATACTTCGGAAGAAGAACTACTTAGTCTTCGGAAGACTTAGTTCTATCTTCGAAAGTTCTTCATATACTTCGGAAGGAAAACTAGTTAGTCTCGGAAGACTTAATTTTCCTTCGGAAACTCTTCATACTTTAAGCTTCGGAAGATCTTCAACTTGTCTTTGGAAGAGTTGCTTTAGCTTCGGAAGACTTCTTCAATTGTACTTCAAAATTCTTCTAAGCGTTTGTTTTGGTTGCACCAACCACTTATGATCCAACACACCCTTACCAAATTCTTCTTCTTCTGGTCAAATAAGTCAGCACCGTCCTTGAACAATCAACGTCTTCACCCCAACCACCTTGCTAATGAATTTGTCATTCATTTAAAGTTGCCGTTATTGGCTATTAAAACTAGGCAAATTGGATTTTAATAATCCAAATTATGAATTATTGGCTTACAATAATCTCATTACTATCAAATTAGTCGATAATAATCCTAAAACTTTCAGTTTTGTTACCAATGACAATCCTAGTAACATAATTTTTATTGATTTACACTTGATTTCATTCGTTTTTCATTTCATTTCATAGTGTGTCTCCCTATTTCATTCACAATCACCATTGTGAGCAAAATCAAGTGGAAATCAAGTGTAAACAATTGAATTATGTTAGTAGGATTGTCATTGGTAATAAAATTGAAAGTTGAGATTATTTTCGGCCAATCTGATAGTGTGGATTATTATCGACCAATAAGTTATAGTTTGGATTATTAAAATTCAATTTGCCTTAAAACATATGATAAGCAACCTTTTAGGACTTTAAGTTGCCTAGGATTCATCTTAGTGACTCATTGACGCAGACAAACCTACTTAGTGATTCATCTTCTATCAAGCCCCCAACCACCTTTTAGCGATATGTCGACCACCTTGGATTACATCCACCCAATTTCATATCTCGATCTCCTTGATTCGTAAGACCATCATTGTGTTCCATCCATGAACGCCTCTGTCTTCATACAAAACTCCAATTAACTATCAACACCGACTAGATCACCACCAACCAAACTAATTTGTTATACAACACAAAAATCATACCACAAAATTGGGTGAAATGATCTGTCTGGTAAATAAAAGAACTTTAAAAGTAAATATAATATTGCTCATACACGACGAGTTTTCTTTTCAACGGAGGATCTTAATCATTAGGCATCATGTACCATTAGGGACATCCAACACAACAGAGGACAACAAACGTTAATCACAAACAAGCGAGAAAGGATGCAACCAAAAAGGTAGAGGAAGTGGAGAACATAAGGGATTGTGTTGCTTGCTACTTTCTTTTGTTATCTTTTATGTAAACTATAAAAATAGTTTTTAAAAAAATAATTACTTTAGTGGCCTTGTAAGAAAAGCAGTCAAATTATGTATCGATCACTTCAATCCAACTTAAAGAAAATCAACGAAATTTAGTTTCAGACCACACAACTCATTGCAGAATCGAAAAACATCAACCTAAACACAAGTTATTTTCCAAAGTTAGTATTCAATTATGTTAATTTGCATAAACTAAAACTACCATATATGGAATTATCTCTACTTCCTATAAATTTCATGTGCTTCCAATTATAAGTACAAATTTACAATCAGTAAATCAGATCCCAACGGATTATTATGGACTTATATGGTACACCCCGCCACTACCACCAACCTGAATAAATTCAAAATTTCCCTTTAAGCAACAAACAACACAATCAACACAAATCATATGTTTTCCCTTTTTCCCAAATTTTCTCAATTTTTCACAATTTACAAAACACCCACCACATCTTCTCTCCTCACCACATAATTTCATCTTTCGCCATTAATCTTTCGTTTCTTCCTTTCCACAATTCATCCATCTTCCTCTAATTCATGCAATTTTGCTTTCAACAAGTGCAAATTACTGTAAACCAACACACCCACCACAAAACCCACTCATCATTTTGCTTCTCTTCGACGATTTCTTGCATCTGATTCATCACAGACCCTGAATGATGATTATGTCCTCCTCTTACAGCTCATAGTTTCGTATTTGTTTGTTGAATTTGAAATCTTTATTCGCCCCCCAAATTGGGTTTCTTGAAAAGATTTCAAGTTGTTTGGGTTAGGTTTTTTTTTGTTGAGTTTGAAATTTGTGTTGAATCGATTGAAACTTGAATACGCTTTTCGACTTTGTTGTTTTGGGACCTGGTTTCGATTGTTATCATGTTTTGATCTGAATTTGATTAGGGTTTTGAAGTTCGTTACCCATTGTTCGAATCTTGAATGCGATGGGTTTGTTTTGTAATTCGATTTAAGGGTTCTTGATTTCGAATTGGGTGGTGATAATTTGGGGAAAATGATATCGGTTTCATCGCCTTCGGTAGTTCGTAGTTCGTTGGAAGAAATGCTCGAGTCTCTCCAACGGAGAGATGAGATCAAGAAACCATCGGACTTACCACCGGCGTTACCGGCCCGACCGGCCTCCAAGGCGCGCCTACCAAAGCGCCCGCTGCCCGCGATGTTTGGCGCGTCGCAGGAGGGTGGTGGCAGCCAGAGGGAGGATATTGGCAATGGTAGTTTTGGGCGGAGGAATGTGGTGGAGACAGAGGAAAATGGTGAATCACCTTACACAATGGCAGCTGTGCATGAATGTAGATTGGCGGAGAATGGCGGTGCGGGTCTTGCCACCGCCCTGGCTCCGCCTTCGGATGCCGGTGGGATAATAGCATTGATTATTGCATCAAGAAGGTGTGAATTCATGACTCTTGGTTCATTGTTTACATTTGCATTTTGAGCATGAAATGGATCATGATGTTATCTTTAGACTGATAAAGTTTTCTGAAAAAGTTGTAGTCATGTTACTTCTATAAAGCAAAGCTATATAAAGTTGGAGTTAAATAACTAAAAGCAAGTAGGATAATCATTACATGCAATGGGTATTGATAATTACACTCACAATTACTCAATTAGTATGTTTGTGGTTCAATAATTTGCTAAGGTTCTTATTATATCTCACAAAATTACAGTATACATTAAAAGTTAGCATGATATATTTTTAATAGGTTTTATGTGGAAAAGGATTGTGTATCAATTCAAAGTAGACTTTAGGAGTTTCTTTAAGATGTAGGATAAAGGTTAGGGATTTTTATTGGAGTATAGATTTCTTTTAGCTTTGTCTTAGTTAGGGGCTGTTTGACAGCATCTTAACAGCCTCTTAGACTATTCCCATCGGAGGAATGATGTGTCGGTCGGTCGTATAAAAGTTATTAAATAAAGATAAAAATTCATTTGATAGTCCCAACCAAGTCGCCACACTGACTCCTGTTCGGTCGTGAGATGCAATCTAGATAATTCATTTCTTTATTTTTTCTAAATTTAAATTCTCATATTTATAATTCTGATTGGTTTTATATATCTATTTTTATAAATCACATCATTTAAAAACAAATATCATATTATCACATTCAAAAGTTTATCACTAAAATTCATTACTTGTTTACTCTATTTATAGAATATAACATTAATATATTTTCATACACTTCTTTTCTCTACTATAATGCTACTCCCATTGGCAAGATTTAGTTCAGTCGGCTAGGAATAAAAGAATTAAAAAAATATCATAACCCAAACATGAAGGGCAACCGTGTCGTTTTTACCGACCGTAAGTCGGTCGTGAGTCAGTGGAAGAAAGTCAAGGTTTTTATTAACCTTTTTAATTAACTTGACACATTATGCATTTAATTGGTCTGATATATATATAAATACTTTATTTAAAGATTTATTATGAAACATTCACTTTGTATAATTCAAAAAAAAAAAAGTTCAAATCCATAACATACTTTTGCTTTTCTGTTTACGATCATGGATCCAAAAATTATTTCAAGATTTGAATATTATTCGAATGCTAAACACTATTTTGAAATAGAAAATTTATTTTTAATTTTTATTAATTTTTAATAGAATAAAAATTAATCAAAAACTTTATTTTATTTAATAAAAAGTTGTTTGGGTTGGATTGTTAATGAGAGTAAAAATTTGGTTTTAGTTGGGTTGTATAGATGGATGAGGGATAAATTAAATTTTTAATGAATAATTTGGTTGGGTTGGGTTGTGAATGAGAGTAGTCTTAATGGTTTAGATGTCTGATTGGTTCAGCACTTAATGGTTTAGACTGTTTGTTTCGTGAGCAAATGTCTGAATGGTTTAGACATTTGCCTCTGAATGGTTAAGCATTATATTAATGCTGAATGGTTAAGAGGTTTAATTCTGAATGGTTTAGACCTCTTATCTGAATTGGTCAGACATTTGCCTTTAAATAGTTAAGCGATATACTAGCTCTTAATGGTTCAAACCTCTAATGGTTCAGCACTTAATGGTTCAACACTTAATGGTTTAGACCTCTTATTGGTTCAACACTTAATCATTCAGTAGTTGCCAAACAGCCCCTTAGTGTCCTATCTTTTCCTATATGTTAGAACCCGAAAATCGAATGCTTAAATATAGAACAAACCGCCTTATTCGAGATAGGCTAAATCTCCAATTACAAAGGTAAAAACCTAAGTTGATAAACAAAAACATCCACCCCTTAAAATATGCAGGAACACTAATATTTAAACTAAACATTGATGTGAACGGTTAATCCCTTCCTTTGCTCTTGAATTTTCAATTGTTTTCCCTCCTTTCAATTTCCCTCCACTTGAATTCCCTCCATCCACAACAACTGGGTGAGATCTGACCCAAATTGACCCAAATCCAACAGTGGGTTTATATCACTATCCTTTTGTTCGCCTTTCTTCATTGGTGTCGGTGCTAGTACCTCTAGGAGTCTAGGGCTTCGTGATCATTTCTTTCCTTTTTACTAATCTTAGTATTATTACATGTATAACAACTTGTTGTTATGAGTAGTTTACCAGTTTAGTAGTGTTATTAGTACTTTTGTTGTTGTTTTCTTACATACACTTTATGTTATATGTATGTTTATACTTTATTTGTCAAAAAGAGGGTTTTTTGAACCGGGGATCTTAATGGGTGCAGTCTCTCTATCTCTTAGGATAGAGGAAAGGTTTGCCCTTATCTCATCCTCTGCATCCCCCGCTCTAAGCGGGATCTTATTGGATGTGTTTGTTTTGGGTACTTGGATGTGTGACTAAACCTATTATTGTGATATCAAATTGCAATAGTTAGTTTTAGTATATGGAAAAATATGATTTTTGGGTTGCCTATGATCAAGATTATCCGAGTTTGAAAAGAGGTAGGAAGTAGCCATGATTATGAAGATATATGTAAAATTACCTAACTATCTCTGAAATTTTGTTTTGTTTCAGCAACTCCGAGTATGGTGTCGGCTCCAGAATGGGCAGTGGGAATTGGGAAATATACAATCAGCCGTTAAAGGAAAAGCATCCGTCACACTATTGGATGGAACTGTGAGTTTTGTTGAAGAGAAAAATACTTCATTTTAAGGGTTAAAAAGGGTGTATGAATAGTTTTACAATCTGTAATTGTAGGTCTTGACAGTGTCCACAGGAGATCTGTTACCTGCAAATTCGGAGATCCTTGATGGTGTGAATAATCTTGTAGAGCTTGGTTATTTGAATGAACCATCAGTTCTATGTAATCTTCAGTATAGATATCACCGTGATGTAATTTATGTATGCATATCTTCCTTGTCTTTATTGCATGCCTCAATGCCTGTATAATAATATTCTTTTTCTGATTGCTTTTACCTATAATTTTTCTTGCAGACTATGGCGGGGTCTGTGTTATTAGCAATCAATCCCTATAAAGATGCATTCTTTTCTGGAAGTGATGTTATCACGGCCTATAGAGAGAAGATTTTGGACAGCCCGCATGTATTTGCCGTTGCTGACACTGCCTACAGTGATATGATGAGAGGTGAGGTTCACAAATTAAAATGTCTGGTAATCAACAAATTCTGATTACTCAAAGATGATTTTCCTAACAATAAACAATTGATTATTTGATGGTTGCAACTGCAAATAGTAGAAGCACATCCGAACATGATCTCTTTTAGTTATTGCTGATTTTGATTCACATATCACTTTTAAAAACACACATCCGAATGCTTCCGCAATATCTATATTTAGTCCCTCAACCAATGCTTTGATATCACTTTCATGATGATACTTGCAGATGGTCTAAACCAGTCTATCATTATCAGGTTAGTTGATTTGTAACAACTTCAATGTTGTATTCACTCATTCATTGCTTCATCCTATATCCTTTTTCTGAGTCACATTTGAAACTTTTCTTTTTTGTTTTTCTGATATAGTGGGGAAAGTGGAGCTGGAAAGACTGTAACGTCAAAATTAGCTATAGAGTATTTGGTAGAAGTTGGATGTGACAATATTGAGATAGCATGCAGAATACGTGAATCTGGCTTTATACTGGAAGCTTTTGGGAATGCAAAAACATCAAGGAATAAAAATTCTAGCCGATTTGTGGGTTCTGATTTTATTTTTTTTAACTAGATAATGAGTTTGGTATTCTTGTACAAGGTGTCTGATGTGGACTTTATTTTGGTGCAGGGCAAATTAATTGATATTAATTATAATGAAAGGGGATACTTCGAGGAGCTTGTGTCCATACACGTAAGCATATTTACTTTTAAAACGCTATTTATATCAAGGGGAAATTAATCCATTTAAGTTACACTAACCAACTTAAAATGTTTATGGTAAACATCAACACCTGTGATAATGTGAACAGTTCTTCTTGAAAAGGTACTTCAGTTTTGTGTTATTGTACTTTATTTTTTTAGGTTTAATTGTCTCATTTTAGAACGACATAAATTGATGTGATTTTGATGTTCTGAGTAGTCAAGAATATCTCACCTCGGTCGAAGCGAAAGGTCATACCATGTATTTTACCAAATGTGTGCTGGGGCACCCTCTGATATGAGAGGTTTGTTATGTATATACGCACATACATATAATAATTGCTTTCTTGACAGAACTTATTTGCTTAAAATTATGTGTTTTTCTTTCACAGATAAATTGAATCTAAGGATGGCGAGTGAGTACAAGTTCCTCAATCAGAGTGGGTGCTTGAAAATCCATGATGTTGATGATGCCCACAATTTCAAAAAACTGCTGGTAAACCTCTTGAAATTTCTCATGATGATCAATAGTATTTAAATCATAATTATATTGGGTATTATTATTTATTGAATTGGGAACGAAGTACTTTAACAAAGATATATATTGGACCAGGAAGCCATGGATGCTCTTCAAATTTCTCATGATGATCAAGAGCGTATCTTCAAATTACTTGCTGCAATCTTATGGTTAGGGAATATTTCATTTGAAGTAACCGACAACGAAAATCATGTCACAGTTGTTTCTGATGAAGGTATGTTCTCCATGTTAGTTCTGAACAAAGTTTTACGTTTGTCTACCTTATTATTATTATAACCTGTCTTTCACATGGTATAAATCTTTTGATTAAAATTTCATATTTACACATATTTGCTTTTATATGATATTTGGAAGCGGTCTCTCTATCTCACAAGATAGAGGAAAGACTCGCCACCACCTACCCCTCCCAGACCCTGGTTTTTAGTGGGATATACTGGGTATGTATGTTTGTTTGTTTGCTTTTATATGATAATTCTTTTTTCAAGTTTGTGTATAAATCTTATATGCATAATATTAAGCTTCGTTTAACCCAACCCAACCTGACCCACTCATTCTTGGCCTGCCTTAAAGCTTTACTTTTCTTGACCTGTAATTTTGGACCCTTAGATATTTTCTAATTTATGAAGGGTTGTGTGTTTTGACAGCTAGTCGAAGTGCTGCTAGGTTGTTGGGTTGCAAGATGAACGACCTCACACTGGCTCTATCTACCGGCAAAAATCAAACCATGATGCTGCAGCAGGTAACATGAAGAACTCAAATAGCAGACACCACATGTTTTAGTTAAAAGTATTTATTGAATAATCCTTTTAATTTAGGCGATTGATACAAGAGACGCATTGGCAAAGTTTGTTTACACAAGCTTGTTCAGTTGGCTTGTAGAAACAATTAATAGATCACTCGAGGGCGAGAAAGAGCTTCCTGGAAGATCTATAAGCATTCTGGACAGCTGTGGATTTGAGTCATATCAGGTATACAATTGATGTGGCCTTTGATATATCATTTTATAAACCTCAATCTGTTATCTCATTTCTTTAATTTTTCAGAAAAATAGCTTTGAACAATTGTTAATAAACTATGCTGATGAGAGGCTACACCAGCACTTCATTCGGCATATATTTAAGCTTGAACAAGAGGTAACCATATTTTATGTTATTCTCCTGGAAATCTTGTTGATTATTTTACATCGTATAACTTATTTTGCCTATTATTTTCATAATTCAATTTTATTTTTATCTAACAACGACTGCTCTATTGTTAGGAGTATGAATCAGAGGGCATTGACTGGAAAAAAGTAGAATTTGTAGACAACCAAGGTTGTTTAGATCTGTTTGAGAAGGTAACGATTCCATTTTTTTGTATGCTGTAGGGACAATCTCATATATACCCTTAAAAACTTAAATAATATCATCCATACCCAATCAAAAAATGAATATTAGATTTTGAGAGACTTCAAAGTGTCATATTAACCCAATTTATCGTTGAATACGATTTAAAATATGCCATTATATCCTCGATTTTCTCCTTAGACTCCAAACTATATCTTAGTGTTTCTTAATGCAAATTTTAAGGAAAGGGTATAACTGTTGTAAGTTCTGAAATGGGTATATTAGATATTATGATGATTTATTGGATAAATATGATATTATAACAAGTTTTGCGGGGGATATATGAGACTATCCCATAGGTTTTAAAAAGCGTGCCTGAGGCGGGAGGTGAGTGGGAAAATGCCTCTAGGCTTTGAGGTGGCGCTTCTTGCACATTTGGATTAAAATTAGGGTCTGTAGGATGGTGATATGTAAAAACAACCAAAGGGACAAAGGGATTATGAATAGTTTACTTGATAAAGGTTATGACTTATGAGATGAAACAGATGCAACATGTTGATGACTTGATGCACACAAAACAAGGTCTATTGTCGTGAAGCTCTCGCCTCGCGCCTTTCAGGATCTGTTTGCCTCGAAGCGCCACATGCTTTTTAAAACCAAGATTATCCCTAATTTTGGGTTACTTTAGCTGGCTTTTTCATTGCGGTTTCCAACCAAATTTCCATTTATTATTGTTATGTTGACTTTGCAGAAACCTGTGGGGATATTGTCTACATTAGATGAGGTTTCTAATGATTCTGAAGCCACGAGTTTGACCTTTGTTAACAAGCTCAAACAACGATTAAGTTCTACTTTGTCGTTTAATGATGAAAAGGGAGCTTTTAGGGTTCAGCATTATGCTGGAGAGGTTCAATATGAGTCAACCGGGTTCTTGGAAAAGAACAGAGATACACTAGAGTCTGATACTATCCTATTTGTCTCATCATGCTTCAAGAATTATTTAGCAGATCTGAATTTATCTGATTCGGATAAACAAACCGTTGGTACAAATTTCAAGGTAAAGTTTTATAAAAGACGAGTAAGACAACCGAGTATTAATATAAAAGTTATAATCATTTCTTATCTGATTCCAACATTCAGGGCCAATTGTTCAAATTGATTCAGCGGTTGGAAAATTCAAAGCCACATTTCATCCAATGCATAAGACCGAATGCTAAACAACTATGTGGAATGTATGAAAAAGATATTGTCTTGCAACAGCTGAGGTGTAATGGGGTTTTGGAGACTGTTAAAATGTCAAAATCCCGATATCCTACACGCATGACACATCAAGAATTTGCTACAAGGTGGTTAAAAACTAAAAAATTGACAATTCTCTCATGATTATTGGGAATTGTTTAAGAAGCTTTAATGGGTTATTATTATTGTTATCAGGTTTGGCTGTCTTCTTGTGGACAATACCCGCTGTCAAGATTCATTGAGTACATCGATTGCTATTCTGCAACAATATCGTGTTCCTCCAGAGATGTACCAACTTGGATTTACAAAAATATTTTTTCAAGCAGATCAGATTAGTGTATTGGATAAACTTAGACAACAAGTTATGCAAGGCATCGAAAGCCAATTTCTTGGTGGCAGAGTTGTCCGTGACTTCCGTGAACTAATGTCAGGAATTGTCACACTGCAATCATGTAAGAAAGTTGCAATATTTTCTTTCAAAGATTAATTTACTTGTCAATTTGTTGAGTAGTCGATATTTTTTGTAGTTATTCGTGGTGAAAACTCAAGGAAGTGCAATGCTTTAACAAAATCAAGTCACCAGCTTGGACCAAAATCAAATGATAATTTGACAGCAGTTGTACATATACAATCGGGTATGTGTTTCGTTTTACCTTTTTACCGTTCTTTTCTGGTTCATTGATTGTTATTCAAAGCTTCTCTTTTTTCAGTTACTCGTGGGTGGTTGGCTCGAAGGTATTTCAGTCATTTGTGTAGGTGGAAGAAATCTGCTTTTGGAAGTCCAAAAGCCAGACAAAAGGTATTTCACCCTTTTATTACAAAAAGTATAATAAAATGGTCATACAAATTAATTTTGTTTTCTGTATAGGATATACCGCCGCAAGAAAATATCCCCATTTCGCCCTCGAAAGTTGAAGAGCTGCAGAAACTAGTTACGAAGGCGGAAGTGTCCCTAAGCCAAAAAGAGCAAGAAAATACAGCATTGAGAGAGCAAATAAGACAATTCGAAGCACGATGGTCAGAACATGAAATCAAAATGAAGGCAGTTGAGGAAACATGGCAAAAACAGACTGCTTCTTTACAAGTGAGTTTACCCTTTTATCCTACGTACTTAATTAGCCACTAGACATGTTTACATGGGATTACAAAGGGCAGTTTTGACAAAACTGGGTGAATTTGGGCTTTTCCGTTAATAATTTGAGGATGTATCGGATTAACAACATATCCAAACGGGCTCAAATGTGATAAAACTTGCAAAATCCTTTAGAATAACGTGGATTGGGTTGGGTTGACATGCTAACACCTTTTGTCATTATTGTTTAAATTCTATTAAGATTAAAGTATCCAGTATACTAATATATTACTATTAAATAGTCATTGAAGAACTTTGTATATAATAATGTAGGGGGGTTATAACTTATATGCTACAGCTTTTGTCATTTTTATTTGTGCTTTTTAAATCAAGGTATTAAATTAAGACTTTTTGACCCATTATATCACCATTGCCATTAGTTTTTTTACTTATTCTACAAACTATTATTTTTGGACATAAGATAATAAATATCTATAAAATGACATGTTTTGACCGGTAGCCAACCCGACCACTTTCCACCAATACATGGAATACAACATCTAGAGCATTTGGCTTCCTACAAGATTGGTCATTATAATGCTGTTTTATTTGTTATTAATTGTTGTCGGTTTAATGGTGCAGACGAGTCTGTCTGCAGCCAAGAAGAGTCTTGGTGCTGGTGAATCAGGTGATGACACCTCAGGAGTTCAAAATCTATCTGGAAACAACAGTGGTGTTGTGGATAACCTAGCCAAGGAGCTTGAACAAAAAAGACAGAATTTTGATGACGAAGCAAAAGCCGTTGTTGAACGAAAGTTGTCATATCCTAAGCAAATAGAGGAATATAGAAAAATAAAAGAGAGATTCGAGGCGTGGAAGAAAGAGTACAAGAACCGGCTGAGGGAGACCAAGGCAAAATTGCAAACGTTGAAGGAGGAAAACAGTCGTGGTGGGGGAAGTTAAGCAAGAGATACACACCTGTTTGAGTTTGCTAATTGCCATATCTAAGAACGCAGTTTTGTGTGATCGGGTGGTGTAACCACATTACAGGGATAAAGATCTGGCGTGTTCGAGTCAACTGTCAAGTCAAGGAAGTTGATTGGCGGGATTCTGATCTGAGTGTTGTTTATCTCGTTTCTTTTTCATAAAAGCAAAATTTACATATAATGTAAAGTGTTTTTTTACAAGAAAAGTAGCCAAGAAATTAAGGTTAAAAAACACAGGGGCTCAAGATGAAAATGATCCAGAGTTTGAGGGCTTCTAGTACACTTTATAAGAAATTTAAAAAGATAATGACATTTCAAAAGTAGAATCCCAATTTCAAATGAAGTTAACAATAGAGATATATTAAATAGTTTTTACGTAAGACGATCAAGAAAATTGTTTAAACATAATGATTACGACAATTGAAGTTAATGACTACCTATTTAAGCAGGTGTCAATGACATTTTAAGTTGAAAAGGTTGTTAACTTTTAAACAGCGTTGCTTAATAATTTAGCGATCAGTATATGTTACATGTTTTCTTGTAAGAAAGAGGCATTTGAGAGAGAAGACTTGAAGTAAGCATTTGCTAGGTATTTATACCAACCTATTTTAATAAGGCGTAACTCATACTAAAGCGATTATTTCGGTCTTCTCTCTCGAAACTTCTCTCCCGGAAAACATGTATTACAAAAATGTATGATACAAATATATACAACGTAACATGTGGTTTCATCTAAATTATTATGTTGAGAGCACCTTGTAGACACTCATCTTAACATCAGACTAGAATTTTCGAACATAAATCGCGTATTCAACGTAAAATGTTAAAAGCAAGTTACTGTAGACAATAACTTGCAATTATTATTATTACAATGTTTGAATGTTAGAAAAGTGTTAGATTTTAGTGTTGTTATTATGGTAATAAAGTGCAATGTTTTGCCAGCCGTCTCCACTACATCTGTTCTTTCGTAGAACAAGGTTATTAAGGTATTAAAGACGTTCGCCAAATTCAAAACCTCGAATATCAACAATTAAGTGAGTATATGCACCATTCTTTCTTGTCCGGTGTCATAGGTACCTACAGCTTCAATGTGTTATGAGTCATGTTCTCATCTTCTAATAAGTTAAAATGTCATTTTACATCACATGTATGATTGATCTTATAAACCAACCTAACAGTAAAGTATGAACCAACAACTTATAATTGAAAACAATGTGTTGTCTCCATTGTGATAAAGTGTAATATGAGAACAATGTTCGGCCACATGGTTATTGTAGAAGGTTGATCTAATTCAAACCACCCAAGTCGAGCACTATACAAGTCGTATACGACACCTTTTTGTCTAGTGTCATGACCAATCAGGCAATCATCCTTCGACTTTTCAAAAGGATCATGAATTAATGATATTCATTGTCTAAGTTACCTTAAATAGCAAAACCGAGTATTGTGTTGTCAATTATGTCTAAAATATGTAAAAGATCATTTACTACTTGAGTTCATTTTAAAATTACAGCTTCATCCATTCTTAACTAATAGAATCTTCATTTTATCTTTATTTTTAATAAACTATAAAATTACAGATTTGCCTATTCTTAACTAAATTCTTTTTTTTACTATGGTTTTTATTACTCTTTTCATGGTGCCTTAAGTGATCCATCATCGAAGGATGACCATCATAATCCACATACGTGACCTGCAGACAATAAAACCTTTCCGACTAGAAGTTGATGATGATATAAGATATATGACACAACATTTCAGACGTATATTTGTAAATGAAAAAGTGAAAAAACTTGGGTGGCAGTCGCCAATCAATAGACGTGAAGGAGGTATTGCCGTTCATTAATCCAAGAATACGAACATTGATGCTTGGCTAAGGCTCTATGCATCCATCTCTCAATGCATCTAATTATTTTTTATACACATTGTACCATGTATTATACGATTCTAAATATTATTGATTCTAATACCGGTCTCTTGGTATATAATTTATTTATTACTAGTATATATAAATACGCAATAATCTTATTTATCTATTTATTTATTATAACTTACCAAATTATTTGGAATTCTTAACATTTTTTGATCATTACTTATTCCAAACCACTTACACGATTCGTTACCATGGATACAACTTATGAACAGTAGTATTAATATTTTTATGTTGTTTATTTTGCTTCTAAAATCTAACAGTATTGGGACCAAAGCAACTCACATCCATAACTTTGTTCATCGACTCCACATTCCTCCTCTTCACTCTATACTCCCCCGCGGTCATAGCGATCGACGAACAATAATAATATTTCCCACCCGTAAGCACGCGATCGACCGTTGCATTACAATAGGAAGATAAAATATTGGTTTTGGCACGTTGGTTAAGTTCCATAAGCGGTCCGTTCCAACGTGCCACACCTTGATCCTTCAACGCCTCGACCGCCCCGATGCTCGCGGCCACGACCCACGCTTTCCTTACGGCTCCACCGCTCATCTTGATAGTTGAGAGGTTGAGACTTATGTGTGTTGAAGTGGGTATAAATGCACACCACATGTTCGATAAGATGACAAAGTGGAAAACAGGATGCGGGTGAATCAAGGGAAGTTAAGAGTCGCTTTCGGGGTGTTATTTAATATAGGGGTTGAAAGAGGCAGCTTTCAGGCCTCGTTGGTTGCTCCCGTTTGTTGGTTATTGACATAGAAATTGAAGGTAATTAGGTCAGCTATGGATTCTTTATTGTGTTGCATATGTTATCATGTCTCATGAGTTGGGTGTTTGACGGTTCGGTTAACGGTTTATTTGGTTATAAAATCTTTTTGAGGCTAACCGTTTATCAAACCGAACCGAATAGAATATAACTGCTAAAACCATTTAAAGCGATTTCGTTTTGTTCAGTTTAGTAATCCGATTAAACCGGTTATTATTTGGTTTATTGGATAACCAAACGGAATAATTAAGATTTTGTGTAAACCAAACCGAATAATTAAGGTTTTGTGTAATCATTACCGAACCAAGAGTCGAATTCACAACTCGGATACGGTTAGTGACAACATCCAAATTCACAATCCGGTCCGGTTTTTTCGGTTATGGATATATATGATTTGGTTTTTGGTTTGTGGTATTCTTCAACACCCCTACTATTTAGAACACCCTTTAATGCTAGTATTGAACTTAATATATATTTGTGAACAATGAGACTTGAACACCTCAATTATCTGAGAAGAAATAGTTTTCTACACCCATAAGGACCGCTAAATTAACTACAAAACCTATGGGCTATGATATAAAATGATCTCATACAATTAGATTAAAACACATATACAAGATACAATTTGATGGCAGTTTTGGATATATATCTTTATAGCATGAAATAATCATCTACATCTATTGGCTAGATAGCTCTGAAATAAATAGTTTGATGGTTCAATGGTGAATGTTTTTTTTTTTTTTTTTTTTTTTTTTGATATAAGAGGAGAGAGACGTCTTCTCCAGTTTTCTCGGTTTGGTACGTTAGATTTTGTAATTTCTTTAAGTTTTCTCGTATTGCAAGGTGTCCTTGATTTTTCCTCCTAGGGTGCCGTGAAACAACTACCAATACAAAAAATCAACCGATGAATCTTGATGAATAATCACTAGGTCGGGGATCAAAAGTTGGATAGCGTTTTCACCCGGGGCAGGGACTTCCCCACAGGTTTAACATCTAGAGTCTAATGTCGATCGATTTGGCTTTACTATTATATGTCATACCAGTTTTTACAATTCATTCATTTCTAACAATAACGTATATAAATATAATAAATTATAAAGTAAATATCATCTTTTGTCCTATGATTTGGTTATAATTATCATTGTAACACCCAAATTCCCAAGACAATGTTTAAATCGTTTATCAAGTCCGAAAATAAAATCTTAAGTAAGTTGGTACTCCTTTTTAACCAAACTATGTACATTAGTTACTTTAGGAGTAAAAACCTTTTACAAGACGATCTATTAAGGTGCTGTTTGTTTTTTTTTGCGGCAAAATGTCTGCAGTCTACGTACCACATCTACATATGTTTGCAGGAGAAGATGTGCATCAAACCTGTACAGTCAATAGTGCCTGTTTTTTTTAACGTCTGCAAACTGCTAAAAGCAACTGGTGGTGGTATATGGCGGTGGCGGACAGTGGTGGCGGACGGTGGTGGTGGAGGTGGACGGGGTGGTGGAGGTGGACGGTGGTGGTGGACATGGTTGGTGGTGGCGATGGTGTTTAATCATCTGCAGACTTTAGAAAACTTTAAAAGTGATTGTGCAAAGTCTGCATCATGCAGACCTCGCATATACATTTTTTAAATGTAAAGTCTTCCAAAAAACAAACACTTTGCAGATCTAAACGTCTACCGTGGTCTGCTCGGCGTAGACAAAAGAGGTCAGGAAGAATTTTTTTTTAAACAAACACTCCCTGAAAGACACCATGACGGTTTTTAAGTACTATTATGATTTTTTTCTTTTACAACAACATAACGTTTTTTTTTCAATTCCGCAAATTCCCATTGTAGAGCATTTACACTAGCTTCCCCATCCACATCCTCATATTTACACTAAAAACACTTTTTACTATCTCTTTTAATTAAATAATACTTTTTAATATCTTTATCATTACATTTTCTCTCTCATCCACTCGTAATCTCTTTTAAAAATATTAAAAAACTTAGAGGGTCGTATCGTGTTTCCCCAAGTATAAGGAACCACACTACAATCCCCATAAATATCCCCCCTCCACTCACAACCATTAACAACCATCGCCCAAAATATAGGGCACACAGCCACATCAATAGGAAACCTACTATGAATGCTCTTATTTCTATCTGCCTAACGATATAATTGCAGGATCAGATTTCGGGTGGTTTTTCTCTCAACTCACTGTGAATCAACACTCGGCAAGCAGTCTATGAAGAGTTGATCACAATATAACAAGTATCAAGCAGTAAGAAAATCTAACAGCAGATAAATTTTCAAGGTACTTTTATATATTGCTTCTCAACTCAAAGGATTACAAGACACTTGGACTCAAATCGCTTACATAAAGAGTTACAGGGAGAAGATATATATAATACTACCTACAGCCGGATATACTTTGATACCAGCTGGACACCTCTAACCTTACATCTATACTACAAGACTCTAGGTGAGGTCTTTCAGACATTTTGTCTGAAAGTTGGTAGTCAGGACATGTCCCTGACTTACCTTTTGTCACCGACTAAAGTTGGTAACATGTACTATCATAAAAAGGTGAACAGTAGAATAAAGTATGGTCAACAACATGGCTCTTTAGGAAGATGCCATGCTGTATCAGAGGTCTGCAGCGGACTGTCAGGGACCATACTTTTATCTGCTGGACATAGCAATGTCTTCCGAAGGATAAAGTGCTTCGGAAGAATAACTTCTTCCGAATGCACTTATACTTCGGAAGACTGCTTCTTCCGAGGCTTGGAGTCTTCTTTGTCTTCGGAAGCAGACTTTGTCTTCGGAAGCTCTTTCAGACTTTGTCTTCGGAAGCTCTTTCATCAGACTTTGTCTTCGGAAGCTCAGACTTTGTCTTCAGCTCTTTCATCAGACTTTGTCTTCGGAAGCTCAGACTTTGTCTTCAGCTCTTTCATCAGACTTTGTCTTCGGAAGCTTTCAGACTTTGTCTTCGGAAGATAGTCTTCAGCTGTTGGCTTCAGCTGTTGTCTTCAGCAGTTGACTTCAGCTTTTGCCTTCAGTAGATATCTTCAGCTGTTGGCTTCAGCTGTTGTCTTCAGCAGTTGACTTAAGCTTTTGCCTTCAGTAGATATCTTCAGCTGTTGTTCCTTAGACTCTCGGAAGATCTCTTGCTTGGCTTCGGAAGCCCTTTAATGTAGTACCAAAAAGTGACTATGAAGTGAATTTGGTTGCACCAGCCTTATCATGATCCAACAAACTCCCCCTAGGCTGATGCTACCAAAACTTCACTTCCCTCTTCTTCTCAAAGTTCTCAGCACCAAGGCGAGCAGGTGTTTATCAGTATCTTCATTCTTTCCTGCTGTGATGCTGAGAATCTTGTACAAATCTTTGGTGGACAGAACCTCTACTCTGTCACCTTGGATTATGTGTACCCTCTGTTGTGGCCCTCTGAAAAGAGTTAGTTGATGGGAAGTATAGTCATATTCCCATCAACTATTGGTTCCAATTCAGGACCTTCCACCATCTGTAGAAAGGCTGTGCCTTTGGTGGTTGGTCTTTCCTTGTCTTCCATTCTTTTCAGCTTCAACTCTTCTTCAATCTTGGCTCTTCTAGTTCGTTCAGCCAAGTGGAGACCACTGATATGGTTTCTGATGTGTGCAGCAGTCTCAGAGTTGGAGGGATTGGAGAATGGCTTCTCTGCAAGCTCAGCAAGATCAAATCTGCTGAGATGCAGTAGAGAAGTGGCATTGAGCCTGTTGGTTTCACCATTCTCTCTTTCCACAACAAAGTTGTGAGAAGGTTCATCGAACCTCCACTGGATTATTGCATTTCTAGGTCCAGGAGATTGACCAGAAATCCTGTCCTCTTTCCTGGTATCCAGTAGAGTCACCAGTCTTCTTCTTAGCCTCTTCTCCTCAGCATTGAGGGTATCGGAGTTGAGACCAAGAAGTCTTGCAGACTGGCCCAAGGTTTCTCTAGGCAATTCAAGAAATTGACCTACGGTGAGGGAGCTTGAAGAGTTATCAACATAGGTGATGTTGATAAGCTCTCCCTCACAGGAGATACTGCTCAAGGTAGTGCAGTTAATGAGCCTTGTCTTGAACTCCTTTATTTCTTCAAAGGAGAGATGTTTAGGAGGCTGAGGGGATGATCTTGGCTGTTGTTGGGTAGGCTTAGGTTTAGTGGTTTTGGGTTGAGTCTTGGGTTTTATGATGGGTAGTTTGGGTGGTTGAGGTGATGTGGTAGGTTTGGGTAGAGTTGTGGGTTGAGGGGTGAAGGTTTCATCAGTGGGTTCAGGTTTAATGGGAAAAGGGGTTGGCTCTGGTGTGGGTTGTGGCTGTGGTTGAGTGGCTGGTGTGAAGACCATTCCCTTCATCCTTCTGTACATCTCCTTCCTTTTCCCCAAACGGATATCAGCTTTTATTTCACTGACTATCCGCTGGAGTGTCCTTTCGGACATAGGTCCCACCTGCCTACCAGAGAAGCCATGAGCCCGGAGGTAGTCCTTCATCCAGGCTTTGTCAGTTGACTTCTTGGCAGCAGTGACCTCCTTCTCTTCCTCCCTCTTCCTCTTCACCATCAACTTCTCCCTAGCAGCCTTCTTCCTTTCCTTCTCCATTTGATCCTGCTCTTTGTTGTGGAGCAGCAGGATCATGTCATCATCATGTGGAGACAGTTCAGGAAGACTGAAGCCTCTTGAGAGGAGGAACTTAATTCTAGCCTCTCTCAGCTTCAGGGCTGCCTCCCTCTGCTCTTGTTCTTCCTTCTCCAAGGCCAACCTGGCTTCCCTTTCTTGTTGTAGCCTGGTTGACCTCTCCAATGTCACCAACTCCTCTAATGGTAGCAGGAGTATTTCCTCATTGGCAGCTCCTAGATTTATGAGCTGGTCAATGAGTGCTGTTCTTCTCCTCTGGTTGATTTCTTCCTGATTGGCTGCAACTGCTTTAGAACTAGCAGCTAACAGCTTCTCAGTAGGAAACCGACCTTTCTTTTTGGCCTTCTCAATCTTCTCCTCCTCCTGAAGCTCTTCCGCAGTCAATTTTCTTTTGCCTTTGTCTTTGATTGTGCTTGACTGTGGTGGTTCTTGGATGGAGGGTTGTGATTGAGAGAGAAGTTCAGCTGGTGCTTGGGTTGGAGGTATTCCAGAAATGTCCTCCCTGCTCACCTCAGATGCAATTTCAACAATGACATCTGTGATGGTCAGTTCCTCAGACATCTGAAATAAGCCTTCCGCAGCTTCTATTTCGGCCTCGGAAGACTTGTCTTGTTCTTCCGAGGCTTCCATGTAAGCTTCGGAAGCCTCAGCTAGAGCTTCGGAAGATGAGACTGCTACAGATTCTGTCCCATCTGTTTCAGTTGCTGGGCCATCAGTCCCCATTTCCCCTTCGAAGCTAATCTCAGGTTCCATGGAGACCTTAGGTTGACCAACTTCCTCCACAGTGGTAGAAGGTGCAGTCAGTCTTTGAAGCTCCTCAGCCCCAAAGTATGCAAGTGTGGTGTCGGGGCTGGGCTGTTCTAGGGATGATCTCAATACAAACTGTGTGAAAAGTCTGTAGAGATCTTGAAGCATCCTTGAGTCAATCTCCAGAAAGGATTGAGATGACTCAGGTAGTGTAATGATTTGTTGGGTGGAAATGAGTTGGGTCTGTGGTTCCATAGGTGTTTGTCTCTGAACTTTCTCCCCCTTTTTGGTAGCATCATCTTGAGAGCTAGATGAGCTAGAGGAAGAAGTCATTGAGACCTGGATTGGTACATGCCTAACAGACCTCTCCGTCTGTTTCTCAGCTAGTTTAGCCTTGAGAGAGTTAATCTCAAGTTGCTGAGTGGCAGTCCTTGATTCTAAGATCTTCACCTGTGATTCCAGGTTGGAGACCTTAGAAAGAAAGTACTGAAGTGTTAGTTGCATACTTCCCTCATCTTCATAGGAAGAATCACGGGGAGATGAGATAACATACCTAGTATGCTCACTCTCACCACCAGATGTGGTTTCTTGGCACCCTGGTTTCCTTTGCTCAGAGTCATCTCTTTCAGAGATGTCAATGGGCAAAGTTGCCGTAGACTCAGTCCTAATTATGTTACCACTGTCCTGAGAGCTCAATGAGAGACTCTGAGTAGTGGCAGCTGAGTCTACATGAGTCCCCTCCACATCAGTGGGACTCACCTCAGTAGCAGGCTTCTGATGGGGGCTAGAGACAAGGGATCCCTCTTGGCTCTGTTGATCTCTCAGTGGGTGTTTTAGATCAACTTCATGGCCATGGAGAGATGTAATCTCTTCATCAGTTCGGAGTAAAAGGTCAGTGAAAGAGAGGGTGGTTAGTCCTACTGACCCGGGACCTTGATCAATGTCTACAGGCATTGAGCCTATGGTGGGGCTGTCCCTAGAAAGCTGCACAGGGGAGTGTAGAGACTCACCCTGCGGGCTGAAGGCTTGCAGTTCGGGCTCAGGGGTTTGAGACTGAGGAGGCTCAAAACCCACATTGAGGTCAAATGTGAAGGATGGTGTGACCTCGGACTGAGTGGGAGCCCATGATTCCACTCTAGTCCTTTCGGTGTGAACAGGAGGAGCTTGTTCAATCAGAGTAGATTGAACAAGGGTTCGTTTGGGACGTCTCTGATATGTGGCTTTGATGGGTAAAGAAGGCTTTGGTATTGTGGTGGATGTTGCTGGTGTGGGTTCATCACCTGTGGGGAGAACAGGGATGTCACCAGGAGCTATGCGCTCAGTCATCTCTGGAGGTAATGGAGTGTACCGTCCAGTGAAGTTGGTGGACATCTTCTTCAGTGTCTTGAAGATGGTAGGCCTCATGTGTGGAACAGGAAGAGTAGCTGCACAGACAAGCTTGCTTGGTTCCATCTCACAGTTGATTAAGTGTTGAAGGAATCGGGGATACATGAAGAATGTATCCCTGCTGAGATTGGCGATTAGGTTGTGCAACACGAATCGTGAGTAGTTGAATCTGAGGCCTCTCACCAACCCATGAACTAGGCATCCTAGTTCATATGGGATTTGATCCCAACCCCCTGATTTGTTGGAGAGGCAGTGCAAAACAATGTGCAGCAGGAACTTCCAGTGGTAAGAGAAGTTGAACTTGTATACTGTAGACCTGCTGACATCGCCTCCATATCCCATGAGGATATAGGTGCCTTCCAAGTCTTCCTTGGGGAACTCAGTAGGAGCCCCATCATCGTGAAGCTCGAGATGCTCCCTGATGATCTGTTCATTGATGACCAACTCTTGGCCACAAACTCTGGTTCTCAGGACTCGAACCCCATTCAGCACTGTAGTTTCTCCGTTGCTCCAAAATTCTGACATATGGTTGGAGTATACGGTTGGGTTAACTGTGAGTGCAGTGAGGTAGGTGGATTCGGTGAGAAAGGTGATGATTTGGGTGAAGTCAGCATCCCTTGACGAGTCAAGTAACGCGACTTGGTTGTGCTGAGGGTTTAGCGCCATTGGAGAAAAGGTAAGCTTGAAATTTTGGGTGAGATTGAGGTTTTACAGTGAAGGGAACAGTTAGGGCTGTAAAGTGGTAAAAGAAGATGAAATTGATAAGTCAAGATTATTTAAAAAGGGTGGACAGTGGTATGGTGGTGGTAATAGGGTAACTGTTTTGGGGTTACTGTGGGTGGTATGGTGGTTTACGGCGGAAAAATGATGTTGGCGGCAAGGATAATTTTAAATAATCTGACATTATCAACAAAATCTTTACTTTTTACAGAGTGGGGCCCAAAAGATATCCGTTACATATAAAAACCTTTACTTCCGAGGGTAAAACATTTCCGAAGGTATTTTCTTCCGAGGGCAATTTCTCTTCCGAAGCATGATATTGCTTCCGAAGGTAAAATTGTCCTTTGAAGGCACTTTATCTTCCGAAGCAAGGCATTGCTTCCGAAGGTAAAGCTGTCTTTCCGAATGGAGAGTTGTATAAGTTTCGGAAGTAGATCTGATATAAATCAATCGCTTCTTCCGAGACCAAAAACTCTTCCGAGAAGAAAATTTCCAATGAGGAATTTAGCTTCGGAAGATATTCAAGAATATCTTCCGAGAGGTAGTTCCTCTTCGGAAGGAATTTATACTTGGAATATTTTAAAGATCTTTTGTAACAGGGCTTAAATTGTATTGACACAAGACATTACTCATTTAAAAAGGTTTTCAAAAGAGGTAGTTATCAATGTTTATCATCCCAATTGCTGATATGAGATACTTAAATCTTTGTTCATCAAATGCCTTTGTGAACAAATCAGCATATTGTTCATTTGAGTCAACTTTGATTAACTTTATCAGCTGTTTCTCATGAATATCTCTAATGAAATGATACCTGATATCAATGTGTTTTGTCTTGGAGTGCTTCACCGGATTCTCAGTAATGGAGATAGCACTGTTGTTGTCAATATGGATAGGAGTAGTCATGAAGTTGAATCCATAGTCTAACATCTGATTTTGAATCCATAGCAGTTGAGCACAGCAGCTAGCAGCAGCAATGTATTCAGCTTCAGCAGTTGATGTAGAGACACAGGATTGTTTCTTGCATTGCCATGAGATAATCCTTCCACCAAGAAATTGACATCCTCCTGATGTTGATTTCTTGTCAATGTTGCAGCCACCATAGTCACTGTCAGAGTATCCATAGAGATTGAAATCACTATTTCTTGGATACCAGAGACCTAGTTTAGGTGCTCCTTTGAGGTATCTGAGGATTCTCTTTGCAGCAGCTAGGTGAGACACCTTCGGAGCAGCCTGATATCTTGCACAAATGCATGTGGCAAACATGATATCTGGTCTACTTGCAGTGAGATACATCAGAGAACCAATAATTGCTCTATACTGATGTTGATCAGTATCCTCCCCCTCAAGGTCAGGGCAAAGATTATGGTTTCTGGGTATGGGTGTCTTGGCTGGTTTGCAGTCCTTCATTTCAAATCTTTCTAAGATGTCTGAGACATACTTAGATTGACTTATGAAGAACCCTTCCTTCATCTGTTTCACCTGGATTCCTAAGAAAAAGTCCATTTTTCCCATGGAACTCATCTCAAACTTCTGCTTCATAATGCTTTCAAAGTCTTTGCATATTTGGTCGTTTGAAGAACCAAATATGATGTCATCAACATAGACTTGTACAAGCAAAATGTCTTCTCCACTCTTTCTGATGAAAAGAGTCTTGTCAATGGTACCTCTAGTGTATCCATTCTTCAGGAGAAACTGAGACAAGGTCTCATACCACAGCCTAGGTGCTTGATGCAGCCCATATAGAGCTTTATCCAGCTTGCACACATAGTTGGGGTGCTGTGGGTCTTCAAATCCTGGAGGTTGACACACATAGATTTCCCTATCTATATCCCCATATAGAAAAGCACACTTGACATCAAGTTGGTAGACTGTGAAGTTCTTGGATGCAGCATAAGCAAGGAAGATCCTAACTGCCTCAAGTCTTGCAACAGGTGCAAAGACATCAGTATAATCAATTCCTTCCTCCTGGGTGTACCCTTGAACTACTAGTCTTGCCTTGTTCTTGATAATCAAGCCTCTATCATCTTTCTTGTTCCTGAATACCCATTTAGTGCCTATGAGTACTTGACCAGATGGTAGTGGGCATAGATTCCAGACCTTTTGTCTTTTGAATTGAAGCAGCTCCTCCTGCATCGATTCAACCCAACTACTATCCTTTAAGGCATCTTCTACCTTCTTTGGTTCCATCTGAGACAGGAAGCATGAGTACAAGCAGACATTCCCATGATGAGTTTGTCCTCTTGTTCTCACACCCTCAGAGACATTCCCTATGATGTTCTCAGTTGGATGAGTGTTGTGAATCCTAAGACGAGGAATCACTTCTAATTGCAGAGATAAGTCTAGGTTAGACATATTCTGATCAGGAATTGGATCACTCTGTCCAACTGCTGTTTCAGAGTCATTCAATGAGGACTGATTGAATGATTGAGAAACATCATCAATGGTTGGTTGTGAAGTAGTATTAACAGTTGCCTGTTCCTTCAGAATACCACTTCCCTCAACCTGGTGTTGTAGTGGATCACCTGAGGAACTTTGAGGTTGATCAAGTGATTCACTTGTTGAAGCTTTACTATTTCTGGAGATAGTTACACTGTCAGATCTGTGAATAGATGAAGCTTGTTGCCCTTCAGCTCTTGGAGAATTTGGAATAGGTCTGGGAAGCTCATATAGTTGACCTGCATCAGCGTCAGCATCACTTTGAGCACCTGTTCCAGCTGAAACATTCTCACAAGATGGTTTAGAATAGTTTGGAAACAATTCTAAATCAAAGATATACTCAGGTCCATTCCCCCTAACACAAGGAGTGTGCTCATTAACAACTATGTTGGATGACTCCTCAAATTGTTGATTCTTAATATTGTATACTCTATAAGCTTTAGAGCTAGAAGAGTATCCAATAAAGATAGCATCATCCGACTTCTCAGCAAACTTTGCCAAGTTGTCCTTTGTGTTAAGTATGGTACACCTGCAGCCAAAGGACCTTAGAAAGCCAATGAACGGTGGCCTCTTGTTCCATAACTCATAAGGGGTTTTTCCATGGGGCTTAACTACAAGAACCCTGTTCTGCACATAGCATGCAGTGCTGACTGCCTCTGCCCAGAATGTTAGAGGCAGCTTTGAATCAGCTAACATGGTCCGAGCAGCCTCAATAAGTGTCCTGTTCCTCCTCTCAGCAACACCGTTTTGTTGAGGAGTTCTGGGAGCACTATATTGTCTGGCAATCCCTTTTGAGTCACAGAATGAGTCAAGAACGAAGTTCTTAAACTCAGTCCCTTGATCACTTCTAATAATCTTAACCTTGTGATCAATTTGATTTTCTATTTTAAGAATAAAAGATTTTAAAGTTTCAGCAGTTTCATCTTTACTTCTTAAAAAGAATACCCATGTAAATCTTGTAAAATCATCAACGATCACAAGGCAGTATGATTTCCTTCCAATGCTCATTATACTTGTGGGACCAAAGAGATCCATGTGCAATAAGTGTAATGGAGTAGTGATAGAGTTAACACATTTGGATTTATGAGATGATCTGTGTTGTTTCCCTTTCAGGCATGCAACACAGTTATCTTTGCAGAAAAATTCCTTTTTAGGCAGACCATGTACCAAGTTATTTTTAGCCAATTTATTCATTGTTTTAAAATTCACATGACACATGCGTTTATGCCATAGTGTTGACTCATCACTATCAGCTTTGGAAAGAAAGCATGATACTTCACCCATAGGAGAAGCATTGTTCATATCCAGCTTGTACATATCCCCTTTCCTGGGAGATCTGAGAAGCACCAACTCCGGAGGAATTGTCATCCCTGGTTTGAGGATAATGCACTCATGTTCTGTGAAAAGCATCTGATGCTTCTGATCACAGAATTGAGAAACACTTAACAGATTGTGTTCAAGCTGTTTGACAAAGTGAACTTTGTCAATGTTTATTCTGCCATTGGATATACTTCCTCTGCCCGAAATATATCCTCCGGCCTCACCTCCAAATTGGACAGGCCCTCCATCAAAGTTCTGGAATTGTTGAAGGAGAGATCTGTTCCCTGTCATGTGCCTGGAGCATCCACTATCTACAATCCAGATATTGTTGTTCTTGTCAAATGGATGTCCCTGCACATAAGATGAGATGGTTAGTTTTGTTTGGAAGCCCAAGCCTTGCAGGTCTCGGGTTCTTCCAAAGATAGTGACATAATTGAACCAAAAGATATGCAGTGGGGTTCAATAGAGGTCATTGTGAAGAAGAGGTTTGGGCTGCAGCATCTTCCTTGATCTTCCAATCCATCCTTTGGTTGATCTTTGAGGATGAGCTTGTTGAAGCTTTTGCAGCATGGTCTTCTTCCGAAGCTTCTCTCTTTTCGGAAGAAGCCTTCATCACCTTTTCTTCCGAAGTAATCTTCTTCTGAGATGGCTTCAAGGGAGCCTTCTTGTTCTTCCGAACCTTAGAAGGTTTGGCTTCCGAAGCCATTTTCCCTTCGGAAGAAGCAGTTTCTTCCGAAAGCAACTTGGCTTCCGAGACCAACTTTCCCTTTTTCATCATTTGGACCTTTTGAAGTGGTCCAACTGAGAAACCTTCTCTGACTACTTCTTTTCTAACATTATTTGCATAATGTGTGCTTGCTGGATTGTAGTAACAATCTTTAGCCATGTGGTTGTGCAGACCACACATTATGCATGCAATGTTAGTCTTCTGGGAACTTGCAGGTTGCTGTTTCTTGGGTTTCTTCTCTTCATCAGCAACTTTCCCTTTCGACTTCTGATCCTTCAGTAGGACAGGAGTGCTGGTACTACACTCCTTTCCTGAATCAGGAGTACCTACCACTTGAAACCCGGCAGAAATGAAGACACCCTTTTGCTTAGGGTCGAACTTAAGCTCGGACTCTGCAACCTTCTTAACAGTCCTTCTAGCAGCTTTAGCTCTGCTTCTTCTTGCCTTGGTGGTCAGGATTTGGTCATCACAGGTGGAGATGGGTGTATCCTCCTGTTTCTCCCCTGTGGAGGCCACTATTTTTGCTTCATCCTCTAGTTCCAATGGAGAAGGGTCAGCAGTTGGAACCTCTTGCTCTTCAGTACCACATCTAGGTAGTCTTATAGACTCATAAGAGTGTGGTGGAGCCATTTCACTGGTTCCCAACCCTTCTTTGTTTTGATAAAACATTTTGGAATGAGAGGTTGATGCAAGAATAGTTTGGAGTTTTGCTCAGCAATAGCTTGCTTCCTGGCCTGAGCCTCAGCTGTGACTAACTGGGCTTGAACCTCAGAAAGTTTGGAGATCAGATCTTTGATTTGAGTCTTGTAGTTAGTCTTTTCATGTTTTAAAAGAGACACAGTTTTCTCTAACTCATCAATTTTCCTTTGATAGTCAGATTCAGCTCTTTTAAAGTCAGATTTTAGCACATTTAAAGACTCAACCTCAGATCTGATTTCCGAAATGTAATCCTTATACAATTTAACTTTAGCAATACAGGCAGCAGTACAAAGATGTTCATATACCTGATCATCATCTATTCCGGCCATGAGTGCTTGAGCGGGAGTCACATCCTGTACCATGAAGCTCCAGTCAACTTCCTGAGCAACAGCAGCTGTTTCAGTTGACTTTTCTTCATGCTTGGGAGCAGTGGGATGTGTGGAGGCCTGTGGGGTTCCCGGGTTGTTCTTGGGAGCCTTGCATTCCCTAGCAAAGTGACCAAGTTGGTTGCAGTTGTAGCACCTTGCTTTGCTTTTATCAAACCCAAACTTGCTGTTGACTGGGTTTTGAGGGAATTGCCTTCCAGTTCTCTTGAAGAACTTCTTCGCTCTGTAAGTTAAAAGAGCCATCTGCTGGACAATGTCCATGTACTCCACATCATCTGGATTGAAGTACTCAAGATCATCAAAGCAGTATTGAAAATCACCAGAGTGTCCACTTCCAGAAACAAAGGCACAACTATCCTGAAAGGAGTTGTGTTGAACCTTTTGAGACTTTGGAGTCTCAGGTAGAGTGATGAAGGGTCCAGTATGTGAGTTGTCAGGGTAGCATAGCAACTGATGTTGTGGTTCCATGCTTTCCCTTTCAACCACATGAAGGGCTGAACTCTGTTGGTTATTGGAGTGGTCAGAGGAGTTCTGCATGTTCATCTCCATCTGAAATGCACTTAGGATACCATACAACTCTGTGAGAGAAAGAGTCTTAAGGTCCGAAGTTCTCTTGATGACAACACAATAGTGAGTCCATAGCTTAGGAAGAGAAGACATGAACTTCCTAACTATGTCTCTGTTCTCAAGAGCTACTCCAATATCTGCCAGAGTATCTACTAGCTCAACATACCTAAAGTATTGTTGAGTCAAGGTCTCACCAGCCTTGAAAGTAAAGTTCTCAAACTGCTGCTTCAAGAGATCTTTCTTGTTCTCTTGAGTTTCCTTGGATCCCTCATACATCAGCTTCAAAGCTTCCCATAAATCTTTAGCTGTCTTGCACTTCTTGAAGCGTCTGTAGACGGAGTTGGGGAGAGCAGTTTGGAGACAAGTCATAGCCCTTTGATCTAGCTCTATTCTCTTCCTATCTTCCTCTGAGTAATCATCAACATCTTTTGGAATGATGCGATTACCAGTGGCAGATGTAGTGCTTGGTATGAAAGGACCATTGACAATGGAGTCCCACATCCTTGAGTCTTGACACTTGATGAAGCCTTCCATCCTGATACACCATGTGTCGAAGTCTTCAGGGGTGATCATAGGGGACTTGGTCAAGGTACCAGTTTCCATATCAGCCTTGGAGAGAGCAGCCATTTGAGTGAGTGGATTGTGGTGAGGAGTGAAAAACAGGTTGATTAGGATGGTAAGATCTCACAATCAAGAGCCTGGTGCTCTGATACCAATTGCAGGATCGGATTTCGGGTGGTTTTTCTCTCAACTCACTGTGAATCAACACTCGGCAAGCAGTCTATGAAGAGTTGATCACAATATAACAAGTATCAAGCAGTAAGAAAATCTAACAGCAGATAAATTTTCAAGGTACTTTTATATATTGCTTCTCAACTCAAAGGATTACAAGACACTTGGACTCAAATCGCTTACATAAAGAGTTACAGGGAAGATATATATAATACTACCTACAGCCGGATATACTTTGATACCAGCTGGACACCTCTAACCTTACATCTATACTACAAGACTCTAGGTGAGGTCTTTCAGACATTTTGTCTGAAAGTTGGTAGTCAGGACATGTCCCTGACTTACCTTTTGTCACCGACTAAAGTTGGTAACATGTACTATCATAAAAAGGTGAACAGTAGAATAAAGTATGGTCAACAACATGGCTCTTTAGGAAGATGCCATGCTGTATCAGAGGTCTGCAGCGGACTGTCAGGGACCATACTTTTATCTGCTGGACATAGCAATGTCTTCCGAAGGATAAAGTGCTTCGGAAGAATAACTTCTTCCGAATGCACTTATACTTCGGAAGACTGCTTCTTCCGAGGCTTGGAGTCTTCTTTGTCTTCGGAAGCAGACTTTGTCTTCGGAAGCTCTTTCAGACTTTGTCTTCGGAAGCTCTTTCATCAGACTTTGTCTTCGGAAGCCCAGACTTTGTCTTCAGCTCTTTCATCAGACTTTGTCTTCGGAAGCTCAGACTTTGTCTTCAGCTCTTTCATCAGACTTTGTCTTCGGAAGCTTTCAGACTTTGTCTTCGGAAGATAGTCTTCAGCTGTTGGCTTCAGCTGTTGTCTTCAGCAGTTGACTTCAGCTTTTGCCTTCAGTAGATATCTTCAGCTGTTGGCTTCAGCTGTTGTCTTCAGCAGTTGACTTCAGCTTTTGCCTTCAGTAGATATCTTCAGCTGTTGTTCCTTAGACTCTCGGAAGATCTCTTGCTTGGCTTCGGAAGCCCTTTAATGTAGTACCAAAAAGTGACTATGAAGTGAATTTGGTTGCACCAGCCTTATTATGATCCAACAATAATTTTATTCACACCAAAGCACCGCGAAGCGCAGGAAGTCGATACTAGTTGATATATAGAAAACTAAAAGTAATATTACAAATAGCCATGAATTATTTCTATTGATTCTTAAAATTTTATTTGTTTTTTCATTAAAAACGTTCTCATAAATCACTTACAAATTTATGCATATTAGAAATACACACACATTAAGTCAATTTTGAGTGATCTATTTCCGAACGAGCCGAAAGCTTTTTGAACATCCACGCAATAGTAACACACCCCCTTTGAGGAAGAACACTACTAGAAAACAAACTATTACAAAAAATTTATTGGTGTGTAAAAAAAAATGAAAATAAAAAACTCACTAACAGACTTCTGGTTTTATCCATCGATGAAATTCCTCATATTTGTAATGGAAAGGACTGATTCCACAGTGATCTTGCTCACTATCTCATGTGCATAGTAACAAGCACTTTACATCATATTTAATGAAGACCGAAAGTAAGCTGATGACATAAGAAGAGAGGAAAAAACATAATTGAGGGCAGAGTTGACGAAATCATATTCTTAAATAATTTCATCAACGCTGCCCTCAATAACGTTTTAAGTTCTCTGAGAGTTATACTTGCGGATTTATGGTCTTGATCTCTTAAATGGACGAGATCGTGGCTAAGTTGGTAACCGAAACAGCGAAGGACATGAAGTTTTAGTACTGGTAACGCCTTGTACTTCTTTCCTAAACTCAAATCTATTGGGTCACATGGGTTTTTGCTAGTTGTACTTGTGCCCTATTATCGTACATATTGTACTGTCTTCGATCATGTTTTGTACTACAAAAGAAAATATGTTATGTATTATGTGGGAATTCTATGAGATGTAGCTTCTCTTTGATAAAATTGACTAATACCCTTTTCTACAACATAAGCAACACAACAGTGTTGGTGATGAATTTTTGCTAAGAATAATTTTGTTGCAACCAATGTTTTTAAAACCGGACCGGACGCCTTACCGGTTCACTGGTCGGACCGTATATAAGAACCGGACCGTATTTATGTAAAAATTACAAAAAATAAAAATTTTTATAAAAAAGCCGGTTCAACCGGTTCAACCACCGGTCCGACCGGTTCAACCGGTTCGACCGCCGGTTCGACCGGTTCAACCGGTCTGATCACCGGTTCACTGTTAAACCGGTTTTAAGCACCGAACCGGACCAGATTGGAGTCCGGTTCCCGTCGAACCGGTCGGACCGGCGGTCCGGTCCGGTTTTCAAAACATTGGTTGCAACTTTGCTATAGAATTAGCTACAGACATATTGTGTTAAGATATATAGTAAATTACAAATTGTGTCATTTATTAATATATGAAATTACATGATATATCCTTTAGTTTTAATAATTACATACAATGTCCTTTTATTAAAATATGTGTGTACATATTGTCGTTTATACTAACTACCATTTAAATGTACAGTTAACTCAGTTATGTGCCCCTTCACATGAGAGTACTTTTATCATTTTTTTCAAATCTAATATATTAAAAAATTTATAAAAAATAAAATTTTAAATGAAAAAAATTAAAAGATATCGGACCGTTAGATAAGTCGGTGAAACCAATCACTCTTGGTGTGTTTTCTTTCGACTAATCGTCAAAACTTTTAATGAAACAATTTCCAATTACATTTACTAAAGTAAGAAGTCTAAGTCAGAAATCATTTAAAAGGTCGAAAAATCAACAATAAACACCAAAAATACACGTAAATAATTTATAAATTATTCACACCAACAAATAATGAAAAATCAATAAGGAACACAAAGTTGAAGATTACCTATGATTCTTCGAATTGCTTATATAATTGCAAAAACAAGAAAATTAACTATGAGTCCCTCGTTAATCACACAACAACATAAGTTAGAAATTTAAAGAGCAATGAAATACAAAAAGTGCATTAGGGATTTTAATCTTACCATTGTTGTTTGTTCGAGTTCAAGGGGCTTCAATGGTGTGTGAGATATTGTAGGTGGTGAAGATGATCGGTATTGGGCTATCAAATAGAGGAGGATGATGAATTTAATGGTATTAAACGTAAGAGAAACGCGAGTTCACTGACTTACCCAACGGCCTTATATCTTTTAATTTTATTTTTCATATAAAACAATTAATTTTTTATTTGTTTAATATATTAGATGTGGAAAGAAAATGATAAAAATGCACCTCATGTGAGAGATACATAACTGAGTGTCTGAGTTAACTGTATATTTAACTGAAAGCTATTGTAAAGGACAATAAGTGTGTACATATTAAAAAAAAGGACATTGGATATAATTATTAAAACTAAAGGACATACCATGTAATTTCGTGTATTAATAAAGGATATAATTTGTAATTTACTCTAAGATATATTAGCAAAACTCGTAGCAAAGATGGAGAAAAATAAATATTAAAATTATGAATTGATATGGTTCGTAGCAAATAATTAGGGAATAGGATATACAAAATAACTAGAAATAATTTAGCAAAACGTGTAGCAAAATCATGAAATAAATATATCTATAATAACTAAAATGTATTAGTAAATTTGGTACAAAAGTGAAAACATAAAAATTTATAAGATAATAAAAGTTGTTCTATAGAATTCTAAGCTAAATCAGAAAACCAGTATTAAACAAATAATTTGTAATAATTTAATAAAAATTGTAAAAAATGTAGATAATATTTATTTAATTAAAAATAGTTCAAGTAAAATTTGTAGCAAAGCCTGTGGTAATATCAAGAAAAGTATTAAAAAATAAACCAAATTATTTTAGTAAACATAGCCAAAATCGTAGAAAAATCAGGAACTGAATAAACTTTAAACAGTAAATATAAATATTTAATAATTTTTTTGCCAATCCATAGCAAGATAAATAAATAAATAGTTATAAAAATGCAATTTATAAAATCAATTAATTAAAGTCACATTTGATCAATTGGTCAAATTTGTTCAAACAAAATCAATTTTGGTCTTTCGATTGACCAAATTCATCAAAATTAATAAGTGAGGCCTATACTTCAAAAAATTATAACTCTTATGAGTCAATACGACTCATTAAAACTTGTATGACTCATTATAACTTACTAGTATGGAAACCTGCGCTTTGCGGCGGGTGCAAAAGACGGACATATTACTCATGGGTTAAGTATTTTACAAGTTTACGCTCTCACTAAAGGCAATATGATTAAGTTGGTATGATCAACGGCTTGACTACGTATGTATACGAAGTGTTACCCCTATTTCTATTTTCTTTTATTGTTTTCCCCACAAAAGTGAACTAATTCTGGTCAGTTCTTCGTACGTGGCTTCAATTAAGCGTGTTCTTATTTCTCTGAATAACGTTAGGAATATCTATTGCGTGATTAGGCTTCGCAAACATCAGACGAATTTCACATGGAGAAATGGTTGACGAAGGTCAACCCATTATGCAAGTTGTGTCAATTCCAGTTGTTAGGTGATGGGATAATGGGCATGGAAATACCATGTATGTGTATATATATATACACACACATATACATACATACATACCTACATACATACATATATATATATGTATATATATGTGTGTATATATATGTATATATATGTGTGTATATATGTGTGTATATATGTGTATATATATGTATATGTATATATGTATATGTGTATATATATGTGTATATATATACAAATATATATGTATACAGATACACACACACACACATACGTACATACATACATACATACATACATACATACATACATACATACATACATACATACATACATACATACACGCATCCATGCATACACGCATCCATGCATACACGCATCCATGCATACACGCATCCATGCATACACGCATCCATGCATACACGCATCCATGCATACACGCATCCATGCATACACGCATCCATGCATACACGCATCCATGCATACACGCATCCATGCATCCACGCATCCATGCATCCACGCATCCATGCATCCACGCATCCATGCATCCACGCATCCATGCATCCACGCATCCATGCATCCACGCATCCATGCATCCACGCATCCATGCATCCACGCATCCATGCATCCACGCATCCATGCATCCACGCATCCATGCATCCACGCATCCATGCATCCACGCATCCATGCATCCACGCATCCATGCATCCACGCATCCATGCATCCACGCATCCATGCATCCACGCATCCATGCATCCACGCATCCATGCATCCACGCATCCATGCATCCACGCATCCATGCATCCACGCATCCATGCATCCACGCATCCATGCATCCACGCATCCATGCATCCACGCATCCATGCATCCACGCATCCATGCATCCACGCATCCATGCATCCATGCATCCATGCATCCATGCATCCATGCATCCATGCATCCATGCATGCATGCATCCATGCATGCATGCATCCATGCATGCATGCATCCATGCATGCATGCATCCATGCATGCATGCATGCATCCATGCATGCATCCATGCATGCATGCATGCATCCATACATGCATCCATGCATGCATACATGCATGCCACATGCACCACTCACCACGCACGCACGCACGCACGCACGCACGCACTCACGCACGCACGCACGCACGCACGCACGCACGCACGCACGCACGCACGCACGCACGCACGCACGCACGCACGCACGCACGCACGCACGCACACGCACGCACGCACGCACGCACGCACGCACGCACGCACGCACGCACGCACGCACGCACGCACGCACGCACGCACGCACGCACGCACGCACGCACGCACGCACGCACGCACGCACGCACGCACGCACGCACGCACGCACGCACGCACGCACGCACGCCGCACGCCCGCCCGCCCCGCCCGCCCGCCCGCCCGCCCGCCCCCAGCCCGCCAGCCCGCCCGCGCGCCCGCCCGCGCGCCCCGCCCGCCCGCCCCGCCCGCACGCACGCACGCACGCCACGCACGCACGCACGCACGCACGCACGCACGCACGCACGCACGCATGCACGCACACATGCACGCATACATACACGCATACATGCACGCATACATACACACATACATACACACATACATACATGCACGCATACATACACACATACATACATACATACATACATGCATGCATACATATACATACATGCATACATGCATACATACATGCATACATGCATACATACATGCATACATACATGCATACATACATACATACATACATACATACATACATACATACATACATACATACATACATACATGCATACATGCATGCATGCATACATGCATACATACATACATACATACATACATACATACATACATACATACATACATACATACATACATACATACATACATACATACATACATACACATACCGTCACACCCCCGCTAACAGCGGAAACACGGGGAATGTGAGCTAGACAGGATCGTCATAACACATGGTATATGATAGAGTAGCAATGAAAGTATGATGACAAGCGTGTCATGACGACACCCGAACACAAATGGAGACTTGCGTCGTGTATAATCAAAGTTCACGACAGCATAGCCATAAGTACAACATAAATGATCACATAAGCATTAAGGACAACTTGTAATGTAAATTCCCACAAATCGGGAACAAGTATACAAAAGGCCATGTTCAAGCTTTACAAGAGTAATAATCACAAAATGCATCCTAGGGTCTCCTCTAAAAGGCAGCACTCCTAGATCTTCAATTACCTTGATCACCTGAAAAGAGATGCTCAAAACGGTCACATAATTGTTGGTGAGCTTCACAGGTTTTAAGTAATAAAAGATATTAATAATGAAAACAGTAAGTTCAATAAGCGTTACCGCGACTACACTTATGTATAGGCGGTTTACCAGTTTTAAATAGCTACAGCCAAACCTAAACATCGGTTCCACATGGGAAATTGATGGCTGAAAGGAAACATTCCCAAAGTTTAAATAGTTTATTAAGACGTAGCAAGATCCACACAGCGCGTACGTATAGTTATAACCAAACCAATCCTTAGGTCCCATTACCGGGATTAATGGTTATATGAAAAGGTTTTCCATAGCATAATAAGTTTAATATGACGTAGCAAGATCCACACAGCGCATACATTTAGGTTACAACCAAACCAATCCTTAGGTCCCAATTACCGGGATTAATGGTTGTAGTGGATGATCGGCTTAGAAGGACCACACAGAAGAACCACACAGAAGAGCCACACAGCCGAGAGCATCCAAGGTCAATGGCATCCACAGGTAACATCAATCAACACATAACATCAAGTAGTAGTGCATAGTAGGGTGATACCACTAAGTCATACATAGGGTAACATAGCACATAGTTCAAGTTCACATAGCAGCAATCACAAGATAAGCAAGTTAAAATACTCATAGAAATAGTAGCCAACTTCCACTAGGGAAGATGCCTGAAATCAAGTTATATAGGTGAGCATTCTTTTCCCCCCCAAGTAGAAAATGTTTAAAAAGGTTTGATGAGAGTAAAAAAAGGGGCCACGAAACTCACTGAACAGATGATAGGCACGTGTGATGAATATTCCAACGGTAGGATGCTATGAACAGTCAAACACCTATTGATAGTTACTGTCAAGCATTAATAACGAGCATAAAGCATAAGATGATATCAATAGGCTCGGGCAGTTTCGGTTCGGTCGTGGGTAGTACACACACAAGCAGACATACATATATCAATCTAAGTCATTTTAAATAGTATGTGCCTGTTGATAGCGTTGACTTTAATCTTTGTGGTCAAACTATGACACTTTATTAATGTTACTTCATCGTCGTGAGATCTCCGAAAAGGGGATCCACACACACACACACACACACTATCATCAGTCACACAGCCGGACAGGACGCACGACTCAATCCTTCCTTCGTACGAATGGACCTTCAGTCGTACGAATCAGCTTCATTCGTACGATTGAACCTTCATTCATGCGACTAAGCATTCAGTCGTACCATGCAAGACCCAGTCATACGACTCAACCTCCATACACATGATTAGACCTTCATTCGCACGAATCAGCTTCATTCGTGCAATTGAACATTCATTCATGCGGTTGGCCTTTCAGTCGTACGCCTCACGCACATTCGCACACAATGTCATTTGCACTGACTCAATCGCATGCACACTCACTCGCATGGACTCATTCGCACACACATTCAATCGCACACACCCATACGCATGACTCAGTCATACGATTTGCCCAATCGCATGGCTCAGTCGCGTGACACACTCATACGCCTAACCCAGACGCACGACTCACCCCAGTCGCATGGCTCAGTCGGCCGGAAGGCCCAGTCGCCCTGTGCAGCAGGTCGCGACTGCACAGACCTCAAGCAGCATCCAGCGGCTCCGAGCATGGGTTTCACGCACCAAGAACCTCCAGAACACTTATCCTAACATGTCTAAACAAGAAGCACACTCAAAAACACAACATGCAAGTCCACACCACCTCATGTGCTTGGATGAGCCCGAGCACCCGAAACCCTAGAAATGGAGCAGCGAAATCGAGCAACAAACGAGACATTCATGTTGTCTACCTGCAAGGATGGAGTAGGCTAGGTTGTAGACGACTTCTAGACGACAAAAACGAGACCAAATAGGGCGTTTTTGGTGCTCTAGTGAGTGAGATAGGTGATGAAGAAGAAAAGATGAAGAAATGAAGAAGATGGTGAAGAAGGGCTGGGAATGGGGTTTTTATACCCATCCCAGGTTTGCCAAAATGTCACTTTTAGTCCCTGTACTTTGCCCCGAGTTCCTAAATTTTGTTTCGGTTGAATAAGTTATTTATTAGTCTTGTTTTTATTAATGATAAAATGTTGTTAATATTATTTATAGGTTAAAAATGATTTTATTCGTGTCGGTATGTTCTTATAAAAACGGTGCGTTTAATGATAACGGGGCAAATCTTAGGTAATGTTTTAAGGTGATGACGATTTAAGCTACGATAGCACACGCGTAAGGTTAACCAAGCAAGCATACATGCATAATATCCACATAGATGGGCTATGTAGGCGAGGGATGAGCGACAACAAAACTAACAGATTACGTCGATAGACGGACCTTTGGTGACGGATGTCACAGTATCCCCAGTTGAGGGAATTTCGTCCCGAAATTCAACTGGTGCTAGGTCCAAGGGAATCATCCTCGAACAGGTGTGGATATTTGAGTCTCATCTGATCTTCACGTTCCCACGTAAACTCTGGCCCTCGTTTGGAATTCCATCTTACACGAACAATAGGTATCTTGCTGCGCCTCAACTTTTTGACCTTTCGGTCCATGACCTCAATAGGTTCCTCCATAAAATGGAGGCTTTGATCAATCTTGATATCCTCAATAGGCACGTGAAGTGATTCGTCAGCTAAGCACTTCTTGAGGTTCGATACATGGAAAGTATCATGTACACTGTTAAGTTCTTGTGGCTACCGTAATCGGTACGCCACCGGACCGATTTTTTCTGTGATCTCGAATGGTCCAACATATCTTGGGGCCAACTTCCTTTTCTTTCCAAACCGTACGACCCCTTTCCACAGAGAGACCTTAAGCAACACTCGATCCCCAACGTTAAACTCTAGTGGCTTCCGACGGTTGTCGGCATAGCTCTTTTGGTGGTCTCTAGCAGCTTTGAGTCTGTCTTTGATTTGGAAGATCTTGTCGGTGGTTTCTTGAATGATTTCGAGACCTGTTAGCTGGCTTTCACCAATCTCGGCCCAACATATAGGCGATCTACATTTCCGTCCATACAATGCTTCGAACGGTGCACAACCGATACTAGTATGGTAACTGTTATTGTAGGAAAACTCGATCAGCGGTAGATGAGTATCCCAACTGCCACCAAAATCAATAACGCACGCCCTCAGCATGTCCTCAAGTGTCTGTATCGTTCGTTCACTTTGGCCGTCTGTCTGGGGGTGATAGGCTGTACTCATGTCTAATCGAGTGCCCATCGCTTTCTGTAACGTCTGCCAAAATCGGAAGTGAATCGACTGTCTCGGTCGGATATGATTGACACCGGCACCCCGTGCCGTGTCACGACCTCTTTGATGTACAACCTTGCCAGCTTATCCATTTATAGTCTTCTCGGATAGGCAAGAAGTGAGCAGATTTTGTCATTCGATCCACCACGACCCATATCAAGTCGTGCCCACTTGGCGTTCTCGGGAGTTTGGTAATAAAATCCATAGTGATGTTCTCCCATTTCCACTCGGGAATTTCAGGTTGTTGTAATAATTCTGATGGTTTCTGGTGTTCAGCCTTGACCTTTGAACAAGTCAAGCATTTGCTCACATATATAGCAATATCTTTCTTCATGCCTGGCCACCAGTACAGCTCTTTCAGATCGTGGTACATCTTGTCTGCACCAGGATGAACAGAGTATCGAGTCTTGTGTGCTTCATCCAAGACTAGTGTACATACATCTCCCCATCTGGGGACCCATATACGATCCACGAAGTAATGTACGCCGTCATCCTTGCGAGTCATTTGTTTATCCAACCCTCAGAATTCTTCCCCCGTAAGGTTTTCTTCTTTCAATGCCTCGTTTTGTGCAATTTGAATCTGAGCCTTTAGATTAGTTTGAATAGTCAAACCTAGCGCTCGAGCACGTAATGGTTTCACGCGTTCTTTGCGGCTTAAAGCATCAGCCACCACGTTAGCTTTCCCGGGATGATACCGGATTTCACAATCGTAGTCGCTAAGTAGCTCTACCCAGCGTCGCTGTCGCATGTTAAGTTCTTTCTGATTCATGATGTGTTGAAGGCTCTTATGGTCTGTGTAGATGATGCATTTGGTTCCATATAGATAATGCCTTCATATCTTGAGTGCAATCACTACGGCTCCCAACTCCAAATCGTGAGTTGTATAGTTCTTTTCATGCACCTTGAGTTGTCGTGAAGCGTAAGCAATTACCTTATCTTTCTGCATTAGTACACAACCCAAACCTTGATGTGAAGCATCGCAGTACACTACAAAATCATCAGTTCCGTCTAGGAGGGACAATATCGGTGCGTTGCACAACTTCTCCTTCAATGTTTGGAACGCCTGTTCTTGTGCTTTACCCCAATCGAACTTCTTGTCTTTCTGAGTCAACAAAGTTAACGGTTGTGCGATCTTCAAAAAGTTTGCAATAAAACGACAGTAGTATCCGGCCAATCCTAAGAATTGCCGTATTTCTGAGGGTGTTTGGGGAGTATCCCATTTCTTCACCGCTTCAATCTTACCAGGGTCCATATGAATTCCATCTTCGTTAACCACATGACCCAAAAACTTCACTTCTCGAAGCCAGAATTCACATTTTGAGAAATTGGCGAAAAGTTTCTCTTCCTTCAACAGTTCTAGAATTGCTTGGAGGTGTTTTTCGTGATCCTCCTTCGAACGAGAGTAGATAAGTATGTCGTCTATGAACACGATCACGAACTTATCAAGATAAGGCTTGCACACCCGATTCATTAGATCCATAAAGACAGCTGGTGCGTTGGTCAGCCCGAACGGCATGACCAAGAACTCATAGTGCCCGTAACGAGTTCTAAATGCTGTTTTCGGAATATCATCCTCGAATACTCTTAGTTGATGATAACCAGATCGAAGGTCGATCTTAGAGAAATACTAGGCTCCTTGCAACTAATCGAACAGGTCGTCGATTCTAGGGAGAGGATACCGATTCTTCATGGTCAGTTTGTTCAATTCCCTGTAGTCGATACACATACGGAACGACCCATCCTTCTTCTTGACAAATAACACCAGTGCTCCCCATGGTGAATGACTCGGTCGAATGAAACCCTTCTCTAGTAGTTCCTGTAGTCGGCTTGATAACTCTTGCATCTCTGAGGGTGCTAACCGATACGGTGTCTTATCTACCGGCGTAGCTCCAGGAACCAGCTCTATATGGAATTCCACCTGTCGTGGAGGAGGCAATCCAGACAAATCATCAGGGAACACTTCCGGGTAATCCCGTACAATCGGAATGTCGGCCAATTTCGTTTCTTCTTCCTTCTTTTCTACCACGTGAGCCAAAAAGGTGTAACACTGCTTTCGTAGACCTTGGCGTGCTTTCATGCAGGAGATAAGCTTCAAGTTCTTTCCCGGTCGCTCCCCTTGTATTCTGAGTACTTTCCCGTCTGACATGGGGATCCGCACTACTTTATCTCGGCAAACAATCTCGACTCCATGCTTAGACAACCAATCCATTCCCACTATCACGTCAAAGCTCCCCAACTCAAAGGGTATCAAATCTATGTTGAAGGCCTGGTTTTCCAATATTAGGGTGCAGTTCTTAATAATTTCATCTGCCTGTTCAACCCTACCATTTGCCATTTCTACAGAGTAACTAGTTTCTAGTCTTCTGGCACTCAAATCAAGCATTTGCACAAACTCAGATGATATAAAACTATTGTCTGCTCCAGTATCAAACAGTACAAATGCGAAGTGGTTATTGAGTAAGTGCGTACCCGTGATAACGTTCGGATCTTGACGGGCATCATTAGCTCCAATGACGAAGGCACGACCCCGTGCAGCATTTCCTTGGTTTCCTTGGCCTTGCACACCCGCTATGGCCATTATCTGTTGCTGGTTGTTTCCCTGCTGACCCGGTGCCCTATTCAGTCGGGGGCACATGTTTCCGAAGTGGTCGAGGCCTCCAAACTCGTAACAAGCCCTGGCATTCCCATCGGGGTTAACCGCGTTGATGGGTGCCACCAGGTTTGGCGCTACTCTGCAGTCTCTTGCTTGATGCCCCGGGCGTCTGCAGTTCAAACACACCCGGCAAGGCGCTGCTGAAGGATGATGGAGATTACACCTGTCACATCTCGGGTGCGGCCCAGCATATTCCTTCTTCCCTTGAGTCACGACCACAAAGTTTCTGGTTGTTTTGGCCCTCTTATCAGACTTTCCAGTACCAGACCGGCTTGTTTCCCCAGTCTCTTTCCTTTTCTCCGCCCCCCTACCCAATACTCCTGTTCTTATCATCTCGTCAGTGAGAGCGTCGCTTTCAGAATAGCGCTCTGGATTGTAGGAGGAGCGGCTGCAGTTCATCGCCCGGATTTGAGGGGCGAGTCCCCAAATGTACCTTTCTATCCTCTTAGATTCCGGAGTGACTAGGTGTGGAACTAGTCTAGCCAGCTCGTGGAATCGGTCAGTATAAGCTGCATGCCCTGCCCCCACCATAGCATGATTCCAGAACTCATGCTCAAGCTTCTGCATCTCGTTAAGAGGGCAATATTCCTCGGTAATCAAGGCTTTGAATTCATCCCAGGTCATCTGCATTGCAGATTCCCTTCCCCTAGCTTGAACCTGGGTGTTCCACCAGGTTAGTGCTCTGCCCTGCAGTGAGCACGTAACATACTTGATCCGCTGGCTGTCGAGGCATTCACTGATGTCAATCACAGCCTCCATTTTTTCAAGCCATCTAATCAGGGCTATCGCCCCACCTTTACCATCGAAATCCCGGGGCTTACAGGCCACAAACTCCTTGTAAGAACAGCCCCGTTTGGCGTTAGCAGCCCCAGTTTCATTACCTGCTGTACCACCATTTCCGGTCTCCTGATTTCTTTCATTCCCAATCGGGTTCCCAGTATCCTCATTTTCATTACCACCATCCCCGTGGGGTTGGTTTTGCTGTTGCAGAGCGTCGTTCACCTGAGCTACGATAGTTGGAATCAGGGCAGTCAATTGTTGAGCAATTAAGGCTACCATATCAGGGTTTCCAGTCCCTTGGGTATTGCCAGGAGGGCCTTCATTTGATATTGGAGGTCTACCCCTGCCTCTGCCTCTGCCCCTCGGGGCTTCACTTCCGCTACTATTGCTGTGGGTAGATCTTCGAGGCAGCATGTTCTATTCATACAAGAGGCAACAAATAAGCTTTAGTCACCTTAAGATGCACAAGTACTCCACTTATCAAGTTCCAACGTTTCATGTTCCGGTCAGTCAAGATTACCATGCAGCCCATTTTAAGCATATTCTCGGTATACCGGTGATGTTTATATATAGGGTTCCCCGCAGCGTTCCCACCACACCCACGATGTACCGAGAATGATGCCTAATCCGATTACATGACATCCGACCTTCCTTCACATCATATCCATAATAATCCATCAAGTCAACTGAGCCCAAACATGTAATCACGTATAGTCTGGCGGAGGTTGTCTATCTCGCGTCCTTGAAAGGACTCAGACATAGCCTCCTCGGGTCGGTCTCAGTATCTGAGGTCAAGCACAATGTATGATCTGTGACGATCTTTTCGGGTCTAAATACCTGAATTTGGTTATGATAACTTGGCGCGCAGAGGGAACGGAAGATCCAATAGGAAGCATCTCATAGGGTCGAGCACAAGGGCTCAAGCACAAAGTAAAAGATCACATAACAGAAGGATAACCCAACATGTAAAGAGGAACACATACACGAGATATATAAATGCACACAAGCTTAAGCATGCAAATCTACATGAAGGTTCCTAGGTTATAGTCTAGGTCAAGTGTAATTGCCTAATTCTCTATAACCAATGGCTCTGATACCAGTCTGTCACACCCCCGCTAACAGCGGAAACACGGGAATGTGAGCTAGACGGGATTGTCATAACACATGGTATATGATAGAGTAGCAATGAAAATATGATGACAAGCGTGTCATGACGACACCCGAACACAAATGGAGACTTGTGTCGTGTATAATCAAAGTTCACGACAGCATAGCCATAAGTACAACATAAATGATCACATAAGCATTAAGGACAACTTGTAATGTAAATTCCCACAAATCGGGTACAAGTATACAAAAGGCCATGTTCAAGCTTTACAAGAGTAATAATCACAAAATGCATCCTAGGGCTCCTCTAAAAGGCAGCACTCCTAGATCTTCAATTACCTTGATCACCTGAAAAGAGATGCTCAAAACGGTCAACATAATTGTTGGTGAGCTTCGCAGGTTTTAAGTAATAAAAGATATTAATAATGAAAACAGTAAGTTCAATAAGCGTTACCGTGACTACACTTATGTATAGGCGGTTTACCAGTTTTAAATAGCTACAGCCAAACCTAAACATCGGTTCCACATGGGAAATTGATGGATGAAAGGAAACAATCCCAAAGTTTAAATAGTTTATTAAGACGTAGCAAGATCCACACAGCGCGTACGTATAGTTTATAACCAAACCAATCCTTAGGTCCCATTACCGGGATTAATGGCTATATGAAAAGGTTTTCCATAGCATAATAAGTTTAATATGACGTAGCAAGATCCACAAAGCGCATACGTTTAGGTTACAACCAAACCAATCCTTAGGTCCCAATTACCGGGATTAATGGTTGTAGTGGATGATCGGCTTAGAAGGACCACACAGAAGAACCACACAGAAGAGCCACACAGCCGAGAGCATCCAAGGTCAATGGCATCCACAGGTAACATCAATTAACACATAACATCAAGTAGTAGTGCATAGTAGGGTAATACCACTAAGTCATACATAGGGGTAACATAGCACATAGTTCAAGTTCACATAGCAGCAATCACAAGATAAGCAAGTTAAAATACTCATAGAAATAGTAGCCAACTTCCACTAGGGAAGATGCCTGAAATCAAGTTATATAGGTGAGCATTCTTTTCCCCCAAGTAGAAAATGTTTAAAAGGTTTGATGAGAGTAAAAAATGGGCCACGAAACTCACTGAACAGATTAATAGGCACGTGTGATGAATATTCCCAACGGTAGGATGCTATGAACAGTCAAACACCTATTGACAGTTACTGACAAGCATTAATAACGAGCATAAAGCATAAGATGATATCAATAGGCTCGGGCAGTTTCGGTTCGGTCATGGGTAGTACACACACAAGCAGACATACACATATCAGTCTAAGTCAATTTAAATAGTATGTGCCTGTTGATAGCGTTGACTTTAATCTTTGTGGTCAAACTATGACACTTTATTAATGTTACTTCATCATCGTGAGATCTCCGAAAAGGGGATCCACACACACATACACACTATCATCAGTCACACAGCCGGACGGGACGCACGACTCAATCCTTCCTTCGTACGAATGGACCTTCAGTCGTATGAATCAGCTTCATTCGTACGATTGAACCTTTATTCATGCGACTAAGCATTCAGTCGTACCATGCAAGACCCAGTCATACGACTCAACCTCCATACACACGATTGGACCTTCATTCGCACGAATCAGTTTCATTCGTGTGATTGAACATTCATTCGTGCGGTTGGCCTTTCAGTCGTACGACTCACGCACATTCGCACTGACTCAATCGCACGCACACTCACTCGCATGGACTCATTCGCACACACATTCAATCGCACACACCCATACGCATGACTCAGTCGTACGATTTGTCCAATCGCACGGCTCAGTCGCGTGACACACTCATACGCGTAACCCAGACGCACGACTCACCCCAGTCACACGGCTCAGTCGGCCGGAAGGCCCAGTCGCCCTGTGCAGCAAGTCGCGACTGCACAGACCTCGAGCAGCATCCAGCGGCTCCGAGCATGGGTTTCACGCACCAAGAACCTCCAGAACACTTATCCTAACATGTATAAACAAGAAGCACACTCAAAAACACAACATGCAAGTCCACACGACCTCATGTGCTCGGATGAACCCGAGCACCCGAAACCCTAGAAATGGAGCAGCGAAATCGAGCAACAAACGAGACATTCACGTTGTCTACCTGCAAGGATGGAGTAGGCTAGGTTGTAGACGACTTCTAGATGACAAAAACGAGACCAAATAGGGCGTTTTTGGTGCTCTAGTGAGTGAGATAGGTGATGAAGAAGAAAAGATGAAGAAATGAAGAAGATGGTGAAGAAGGGCTGGGAATGGGGTTTTTATACCCATCCCAGGTTTGCCAAAATGTCACTTTTAGTCCCTGTACTTTGCCCCGAGTTCCTAAATTTTGTTTCGGTTGAATACGTTATTTATTAGTCTTGTTTTTATTAATGATAAATGTTGTTAATATTATTTATAGGTTAAAAATGATTTTATTCGTGTCAGTATGTTCTTATAAAAAAGGTGCGTTTAATGATAACGGGGCAAATCTTAGGTAATGTTTTAAGGTGATGACGATTTAAGCTACGATAGCACACGCGTAAGGTTAACCAAGCAAGCATACAGGCATAATATCCACATAGATGGGCTATGAAGGCGAGGGATGACCGACAACAAAACTAACAGATTACGTCGATAGACGGACCTTTGGTGACGGATGGTTATGCACATATTGATATACAAAGCTAATTAAGGTGATGGTGTCGATGGTTATGGTTACGGGTGGTGACTGTATACGGTCGAGAAGTGGGCGGTTGATGGTTGTTTGTTGGTAAATCAAATGCTTCTTAAGGAAAATCATTTGTTTATGGCGGGTAGTGATGGTTACATGTGCATAATTAGTTTTGTATATCAATATGTATATGCACATGTATGTATTTTACCAAAATATTAATCTCTCTTGTACATATGAATAAATCAAATGATTTTCCTTAAGAAGCAGAATAAATGGCAACTAGAATTGTGGAAACAAACATTTCCTCAAATTTTATAAAATTATGTAAAGTTGTTTAAATTGTAAAATAAACCAATAAATAGAAATAAATTTGGAAAAATTCTGATAAACTCACAGGATGATTATTTTGAGGTATAAAGCCTCTGAAATTATTTCAGAATTTTATTCCTTATGATGATTAAGATACGGATTTTTATATGTTCTGCATTAAATAAATTAGAATAAATACATAACGTAAATAATAAATTCTGATAAAATCATATATGTGATATTATATCTGAAAATACAGAATATAAATTTTCGTAATTTTTGGAGCAGTATAAGTATTTTTACTAAATATTAAGATTATTGTAAAAATTACAGAATCTGATCTATTATGATTTGGACCTTGATATAATTATATGATACTTGGTTTTATATAAGAAGCTGTCTGTAAAATTTTGGAGTTTATCAAGGACAGAAGCTATTTTTAAACAATTATGGAAGTATTATAAATATTACAGAAAATAATCTGTTTGAAGTTAGATGCTATAAAAATTATGGGATATTACTAACTGTTGGAATAAAGTTCTATGAAATTTTGGTGATTTTTGGATAATCGTAGTTATTTTTGATGATTTATGGGACTTTAGACTAATTTTAAGCAAATTATGTATAAATAATTTGCTGGGAATTTTTGTGATAACACTATTGGTAGAACTTTTAAAAGATACTTCCATCTGAGGTTCTAAAAATTTTAAAGAAAATATTGTCTAATACTGTGAACTATTTTATAGGTTCAAGTCTGAAGACACGGTGAGTTCATAGCCCCATTTTCAACCATTTGGTATTCAATAAAGTTTTGGGAGAAAAAGTATACTGTTTGGGTTGATGTATTATTTTTGGAAAATATTTTTGTTGCTTACTGTCATTTGCGATACAACCATTAGTTCGGATGAGGAACCGTCCGATAATATTAGTAGCGCTACTTAGGAGAATATTTGCACCAACCGGATGAGGGTTGCTGCTATTTTCCTGCATCTAACCGAATGAGGGTTAGGATGTAATATTATCTGATTTTGTGAATTATTTCGTGACAATATGATTATGTTGTGAGCAGCTTTGGTTGTAATTGATACATCAACAAAATATTTGTCTGGCTATAAACCTATGTTCTCACTAACATTTTTGTTGACTGGTTTAAGTGTACTTTTTCAGGAAATGAGTAATTTGTTTGATTTCTGCTTCGAAGTTCATGATGGATGGGGTGAAGTAGTTGGGAGGGTCTGCGTCACACTAACTGTCAACATCGTTGACGGGAGCGTGTATGTAGATGCACATTTTCATAGATTCTAGACATGCTGTGATTTAGTTGTAAACAATTACATCTAATTTTGTAATTTATGTAAAAGATGTAATTCCACTATTATAAATAAAGCATGTCGTATGTTATGTTTTATATATATATGATTGCTGTGTTTTTTCACTGTAAGCAATGTACTCTGGTAAAAGCTAGTCACACCCCAACCGTATCGTTCACGCTTCCGTCGGGATGTGACAAATACAGCACAACATGTGCATATAGTGTTATAAATCCATGTTCATACTTTGTACTATCTGGAAACATAATAACACAACCTCAATATATATCAATGTTATAATGCATATAGTGCATATAACATGATATATGCATGAGATGTTTATAATATAGTACATATCTGTTGAAATACAACACAAAATATGATTTACAAGTACATAATGGTGTTCATGCATGTACAGGTACAACCAATTTTAAAATACCAAGAATACAACACATTTGTGATAAATCTATGTTCATACTTATAAAATTATAAATCAAGTTTAGAATACAGTACATATATTAAAATCCATTTGAAATTTATAATGCAGTACATTAATGATAGATGCATCGACTTGGAAACATAATAACCCTATTTCAATATATATTAATGTTATAATGAAGGATAAAATGCAGTACATATATGAATATCACAACACATCCATTTGATTTCGTTTGAAAACACTACATTAAATCAAGTTTTGGAATAGAGTACATATATGAAAATAGACTTTGTAACTAAACTAATCATCTTATATAAACAAACAATGCAACAAATCAAGTTTAGAATGCGGTACATATATGAATCTCGGTTTGAAATTTAATATTCATTACAAATATTAATCGAATTTGTAACTAAATTAAAAGAACTTACCGTTCCTATGAATTGTCGATTTCTTCTTCATTTTAGGTCGTTTTGATTCTGTTTTTCAGCAAAAAAACATAGAATCAGTACTATAATTTTAATAATTGAATGGATTTCACCAATAATTTAACGAACTTACTTGATTTCGATTGTTGAATGACGGTGAAGGAGAGGAATAGACAGAAGACGATGTGTTTTGAAACAGTAATTTTGTGTTTTTCTATTTATATTGTCAAATTACCATAATGCCCTTTTATTTATTTATTTGATTTAATTACTGGAAATGCCCTTAAACATGTAATTAGTGACTATAAATATTTCTTAGATTTCTTAGGAAAAAATTATTCTTAGGGGAACTTTTCCTATATATATATATATATATATGTATAAATAAAAAGGGTTAGGTTATTTATAAAACTCTACTTATTTTCAGAACTTAAAAAACTAATCTACACCATTCATTATTTTCTAATCATAATATTAAAAAGACTAAATTACAAATTTTATCCTTTAAGTATGTTTAAAATTATGGATCTTATCCTTAAACTTTCATAATTACACTAAGCGTCCTTTATTTAAAAACTTGTCACACTTTATGTCCTTTCAACTAACAAAAATTAACTTTTTCTGTTAATTTTGTGTAAATGACCATTTTGCCCTTATTACTTAAAGGACGAAATCTGCAATTTTTTACTATTCTGTTTTTCTTTATGTTTTTATTTTTTTACTTTATCTTTTTAATACACTTTTTATTTTATAATCTTAAATATTATTACGTAATTATTTTTAAATTTTTTTATAAGTTAAACTTTTAATAATAGTTTTTTAATTTATTATATATATATATATTTTTTGTTTTTAAAATTTATTTATCTACTTTTCTAATTGTACAATTACAAATTAGAGGGTTAAAAATATTGGGTTAAAAATATATTTTTTCATGTTATATAATTTAAACTAGTAGTCGGTTTTAATTCGCTGTCGCTTTTTTATTATTATTTGGTTTAAAAAAATTTTAAAAATAGTTTGACGTATGGTATAAAGATTTTAATAAAATTTTGGTATAAAATTTTCAATTGTGCTAAATAGTTTGGCTTATGATATAAAGATTTTAATACCATTTTGGTATAAAATTTTCAACTGTGTTAAATAGTTTGGGTTATGGTTTATATTAAAAACCTATTACAAATTGAAATAAATTTTTAATAAAATTTATTTTTTGTTTCTTTGATTAGAGTTATTACTTTATCATTTTAAAACTATTTTAATTATTTTATTATATATACTTACTATTTTAGTTATTACTTTTATCATTTGTCATTTAGGGTTTTTAAAAAAATTAAAGATGAATGAGATGAAAATGAGGGCTCCAATTAGCATGTTTATGTGTCGAGTCATCTTAATTGATCAAAATGAGTACTACAAATTTGATTAAAAATATTATCACATTGATATGTCATTTAGGGTTTTTAAAAAAATTAAAGATGAATGAGATGAATAATACATTATGATGGGAATTTTTAAATATAGCCGTTAGAAAGCTAGATATTAAAAAATAACTTTAAATTAATTAAAACTATTTAATTAGAGTAAAAATTGTTTAATAAAAATTAGTGGTATTTTATGTGTTACATATAATATATATATATATATATATATAATTAAAAACATATAATAAAAATAAATAAATTAAATAGTATATATTATATAAAATAAATAAGCAAAATAATCAATTAATAAAAATAATAAAATAAAAAAAATAGAATTGAAGAATAAAAAGAAACTTTAACATTACAAAAGTAGTCCTTTATAAATAAAATGACAATAATGCCCTTGACTTAACAGAATTATTTAACCCAGTTAGTAAAAAGGATATATTACGTAATAACTTTTTGTAAAAAATAACATTAAGTGAAAGTCATTTTTCGAAAGGACCCATTCCATAATTTTCACCAAAAATAAAGGATGAAATTTGTAATTTAGTTTATTAAAAATTAAATAAAAAAATATAATGGTAATCAATTAAACATTTCTCTCTCCAATAAATTAGTTATTTATTTAATTGATAGATTATCTCTCATACTTTCTCTCTCCTTTCATATGTTTACAAACTTACATATACATTAAAAATCAAACTCATTTCGCATAATCATTCATTTTTTTCAGTTTGGATAAGATTCAAATTTCTTAATTATCATCCATTCGTGTATATTAAATGCTTTAAATGTATAAGTATCTTTTTAGTTTTTAAATATAAGTAATTCATTAAACGTAACATCCTTTTATCTCATCGTCTATTTACATGTATGTAAATTTTTTAAACTTGCTTTTGATGATGTAAATCTTTATACTAATAGTTTGTTTTTTAATTAATTTTCTATTTTCATATGTTAATCTTCAAAGGATCGTCTACTTACATTTATATCGATATTTAAGTTGATCATCAATTTTTCAAACTTATAGTCTACTTTCATATATGTAAATATCTACATTATCAATTATCTATTTACATATATGTGAATTTCATAGTAATCATCAATTTTCAAACTGGTCATGCATTTTAAGTGACAATCCAAAAAGTCATCGATGAACAACACGAACAATAAAATTGACTTATTTGGATTTCTACTAACGACTAAATACTGTTAATTAAATTTTCAAATTCAATAATTAAATTTAATAGTAAAAAATAAATTAGTTTGAAATCATAAAATTCACCTTAATTGGAAAAGAATACATACGCACATATTCAAATATTTGTGTTACAAATTACACGAATTTTTAAATAAAACATTTTCTAATAAACTTGTATCATACCATCAGATTATTAAATAGCTATAATAAATTTGAAGGTTGCCTGATATACAAAGAAGCGAATTTTGAAATATGAAAAGTCGAAAAGCATGAACATTTTTCATAGAGAACCAAAAAATCAATAAGGAAAAACCATTAAAATTTTTAAAGTTTCTTTCTTATTGTTATATATCTTTTGTATAGAATCAAAATTTCAATATGTTAAACCCATTCAAGTTCATCAGTATAATGAAAGTTCCATATAAAAGTGTAGATGTAAAATACCATGATCACCTTTGGATCAGTATAATTCTTTTAGGCGAATCACGTTGTAAAAATAAATAGCAATTAGAATAAAATTAAAGAAAATCAAATCTGAAGAATATCTAGAACTTGTTGAATGTTTCATATTTCAAATAATTAGAAAGAAGCAGCGTGATTGTTTTGAGAAGTCAACGATGAGATGCGGTGGCTGTGCGCACCGGCAGTGGCGGAGCTTGAACACGGGAGTAGGGGGCGGGGTCGAAATTAATTTTTTTTAAGGGGGGCGAACTCGAGTTTTATATAAAAATTTACACTACCGAGCCAAAAATTTACACTACCGGATTAAAGTTTAACACTAACGACGAAAAAAAAAAGGGGGGGCGGCGCCCCACCCCCCCGGTCCCAACTATGCTTCGCCACTGCGCACCGGTTCTTCTTGTCAATAACAACCCTAATTGGATTTCTATTGGAATGAAGGTGATTTAATAAATGGATATAAATGATAACATGAAAGGCGAAGAAAGAGAACAATTTAAATGTCAGTAGTACCCTTTACTTATTTAATTACTCTCTATAATTTTTTGTTTAATTATATAAATGCCATTAATGTTTTAGACCATTGATCAGATCATCTAAGGGTTAAGATTAGTTCCTGCGGTTCTCAAGATAGTTAGGAGTTTTGAAATGATCCTAACATGATTAATCAAGGACTTAAATTGAAATTCGTGAATAAGTCAAACATAGTCGTTCCAGTCACTCATGGTTCATTATAACTCATCGATGGCTCCCTCCTGTCCCGTTTTGTCTCCCTTCTAGCAAATTCTCTAATGGAGGAAAATGTTTGTCTTCTATAATTTCTAAAATAATCTTGTTCCAAGAGCGCTATATGAAGGGTTGATGTTGCTTCTCAAGAAAGACATGAAAATATTTCACCTGTCTTCTTCATGATCAACTTTGTGTCTTGGTCTTCATCTTCTTGTTTGATTCAGGGAATAAATCCATGTTTTATTCTTCAATTAAAGTCTTTTTCGTTGTACTTTTTAGCATGATTCACATCTAAATCAGGCCGACTAATTATCCTTGTAATCATACTATTCTTGGCTATCATTTAAGAACATCATGTATTTTTACATGGTATCAGAGCCTTATAAATATTTTATAATTGTGGTGATATGTGGCATCCGGTAATTTTTCGTTATCAAACTCCGTTAGTTCCGTTAGGTCTTGCATACACGTGTTGTGAGTACACATAAATTGTCGTTGAACGTTGGTGATTTAATAATAATTAACAATGGCTATTAGATAATAACTTAATTAATAATTTTGATTATTAATTTGTGGTTATACGATTTATGAATTTTAAGTATTAATTATGAATTTTACTTGATAACGTGACAACGTGTTATATTTAATTCATGTGTTTTGTGATTAGTTGAAAATGTATATGATTATTATTGATGATTAATAATATTGTGTTTTGTAGTTAAAACCTATTAAAAAGTTTTTAAAAAAGTTAGTTTTTATAAAATGTAAACAAGAGAGTTTATTTTGTAAATACACATAAACTTAATATTACCAAATTGAAACCCTAATCCTCCCAAACCACCCCCATTCGGCCGTGAACCCTTCTCCCACCCCACCCCTTTGCGATTTTTGATCAAGAACAAGCAACAAGCATCGATTTTGATTAGTTTCAAGCATTACAACACGTTAGCAAGTCTAATTCTTGGCTATTACATGATTAAAGGTTAGTTTTTTTATTATTTTCATGGTTTTTGAGTTTTGGCCGAACCCTAGTTTGATTTCTATATAAAATTTGAAATTTGTGTTGTTTGATGATTGTATGATGTTAGTTACATTGTATTGATGTTAGTTTACGTGGATTATACAACAAATTCATGGTTTTTATGCGTTGTTCATACCTTACTAATAATAGTAACTTTTGTGCATGGAATTGATTAATTGATGATGGATTGATGATGTTATGATGTTAATGATGTTGTATGAATGTTGGATTGAGAATATTATGCAAGAAATCCATGAATTGATCATGTAGTTCATATCTTGCCATTAGTAGAAACTTTTGGATATGAGATTTATGAACTATGATGATTTGATGAATATAGTCATGTCTAGATGTTAGCATGGACTTGATTAGGTATGTTGTTGATGGATTCATAAAGAATTGAGTGTTAGATTGACCTTGGGATATTACTTTCCTAAAAGGAAAACTTTAATTTGGAAGATCATTGGATATTATGAGTTAGGCATGTTTATGATGCTAGGATCATGTTAGAATGTTTATTGATAATGTCTAATGTGTTGGATTATGCTAATTTGGTTGATTGGATGGTTGATGAAATATTTGGAAAAATCTAGGTTTCTTGAAGAATGTAGAAGTGTACATGTTATATGTATGATAACCTGGATTAGCATGAAAAGCATGATAATGTGTTACCATGTGACTTATGAGAATAACTTGCATAGTAATCTGGAATGATATGTTGAATGATTAATTTCTACACTTGATCAAACAAGAACTTAATTTGATATATCACCAACGGGTCAAATGGGTCAACTGGGTCTAATGTGTCTTGTTTTCTAAAACCTTGTGTTAAAGTGTTATAGAGCACTTAGGGTTGTTAAAGATTCTGTGTACACGTTCTTATGTATTTGCGTGTTATAGGTAACCTCTAATGGTTGTCTTTCCACCCACTGTTAGTTTTTATTATTGTTCGTGTTCGTACCAGGTGAGTTCATGCCCCACTCTTTAAACACTCTCTTTTAGGGAGATAGCATACTTGTTTACAGATGCTTTGTTATTGTAAGTTGTGTATAGTGTAACATAGTATGATATACCTTGAAAACCCTCACACTTTGGATCGTTAATATTAGTAACTAGCAAGAAATGCTGGGTAGTACTACTGGGCCTGACAAGCCCCGCCCGTGCGACTCGAGGTCAAACGGGTGCAATATTGTCCTAAAAATAAAAATCATCATAACTTGGTAAGTTGTGATAGGAGGCAAACAAACGAAACACATGTTAGCTTCGATCATGAAGTCACCACTGTTATTACTTGTAATACACCTCTTATGTTTTACAACTATTACTGTTATGTTAAACATAAACTCTTGAACTCACTGGCCATTGTGTTACATTTTAGTATGCTATTCTCAGGTCGAGGTTAACAGCTACCGTAGGAGCATGCACGGGTCAAGCATATACATTTAGAAAATTAATGTCATTTACTTTTTGAATAGTTTACATTTTGTTTAAATCATGGTTTGACGTGTGTTTTGCCAAGTTACATTCCTATTACTTTGTGTTTAACTATTTATAAAACGCTTCTGCAAATGTTTTAAAGTTACAAACTCTGATTTATTTTATACATTGCATATAGTGTCGTTATGAGTAAATAATGACTGTGATCCTGGTTTGTTCACACGCCTCACGGTAAAACCCCGCACATGGATTTTAAGGGTATGATAGATTGGTATCGGAGCCATTGGTTATAGGAAACTAGGTTGCATACACACTAGTCTATAACCGCACACAGTTAGTTAGTTACTCGTTGCTTATTCCCTTACTATATACTCATTGGCATACACATCACGTACCCTGTAATATGGAATCATCCTCACAAGCTGCGCGTAAGAGACCACCAGGTTCTGATTCCCCTTCACGTTCTGATTCCCCTCCACCTCCTCCTGTACCCGACCGAACACCTGAGTGGCCTCGACTTGACTACCCTCCTGGAGAGATGAATTGGGTCAACCTTTCACGCTGATGGAACACGATGCCCCACGGGATTAGAGCTTTTATCCTGATTATATGGATCACATGATATATAGGGAGCGCGTGCCTACTAAGAGACCGAGGACTAGGAACAGTTCTGAGCAATCTACACTTTCCCTCCCTCCGATAAAACAATCTACCGAACAGGTGACTGCAGCTTTAGTTACTGCCTTGGACACAGAGAAACTACACACTCACTGTCTTACTGGGTTAGTTGCTGAACTATGACATCAGATACGAGAGGCAAAGAAAGAAGTGGCAGAGGTGAAAGACCTACAATATGTGTTATCAACATCAATGTACTTTGACTGATAGGATGACTTAGACAATCCACCGATCAGAGGTTAGAGACGACACCATACATGATCATGGGGTGAGACTTGCTGCCTTGGAGGCATAGTTCGTGGTGATGCACATAGCTGTGGAACTTGAGGCAGAGCCTGAATAGGAAGAAGAGCCTGAAGAAGAACCTGAAGAAGCCCCGGAAGATGAGGAAAAGCCTGAAGAGATGAAGGAAGATAGTGATGGATCCAATGTTCTAGACTGATTCTCACTTCCATTTGACTTAGACTACGTAGTGGTTGCTTTTAAAACCTATGTGAGAAGGGTTGTTTTCCACCAACTGAAAAACTAAAAATTTAGACATTGATTGAATATTTTGTGAAATGGCTACAATTATTTATCTTTGATTATTATTTTGGTTATAAATATTGTGGTTGATGAACTGCTTTATTTTCTTACTATTTACTATGCTTTAATGAGATGAATTGCTCATTTTTGTGTTTGTGAATGTAAACTGAAAATGGAAACCGGTGGTAGAGGACGTGGTCGTGGACATGGCACTGGACGTGAACACGGCGCGGGAGCGGTTAACATGACCCCCGTAGAACCGGCTGCTTTGATCAATGAGCATGTGCAGGCGGTAGTGGCTGTAGTGCACGCTGCATAAGTGCACGTTGCATAAGTGCCCGTTGCACAACCAACAGGTAAATGATACAAGTGACTTGACAAACACTCTAGTTGCTTGTTTAAGCCGTTAAACTAAACAATTTTTGATTTGTTGAAACATGGCCCCATACTGTACCTACAAATCCTTCATGGATTGTAAGCCCCACACCTACAGTGGAGCTGAAGGGGCTGTAGGACTAGTAAGGTAGTTTGGGAAGACTAAATATGTTATCGCAAAATGCAACTATCCGCCAACTGAGCAGGTGAAATATGCAACTGGAACACTTGAGGGCATAACACTCTCTTGGTGGAATGCCCAGGTACAAATGTTGGGTCAGGCGATGGCCAACGACTTACTCTGGGATGAGTTAAGATAATGATGACTGAGGAGTATTGCCCTCGTGATGAGGTGCAAAAACTAGAAATGGAGCTGTGGCAGCTGAAGATGCAAGGTTCTGAGATTGAGGACTACACTACTAGGTCTCACGAGCTGGCAACATTATGCCCCAGGATGGTGACCCCGATGCATAAAAGGATAGAATTATATCTGCGTGGTTTGGTTCCTGAATTCCAAAGCATGGTCACTGCCTTTAACCCCACTACAATTCAGTAAGAAATTTGGTTGGCTCACAAGTTGATCGATAAGGCAGCGGAGCAAGGTAAACTGCATAAATGGGGTACGATGGTGAGTGTACCAGCGGTGGTGAGTGTACCAGACAATAAACGCAAGTGGGATGGTTGAAACATCAAAGGATCAACTTCGGGAAACCAGCAGCAATAACAACATCAGTAACAACCAAGGAAGTTTGACAACAACTGAGGTTTCAATCAAACCGCCACTACCAACCAAGGATAAGGAGGATACGTGGGGAGGTATTCTAAGTGTAGTTGTTGCAGTTACCATCACACCGGTAGGTGTGATAACTTTAAGTGCCAAAGATCTGGAAAGTTAGGACACGCGGCAAAGGACTGTCGTGGCGAGCTGTTGAAAAATCCACAACAATCACAAGAAACACCTAAGGGTTGTTTTAAGTACGGGAAAGAGGGTCACTACAAAAGGAACTGCCTTCAGTTGAAGAAGAATGACAATGACACTGGGAATAATGGAAATAACAATAATACTAGAAATGATGGAAACAATGGTGGAAACAATGGTGGAACAAAAGGGAGAGCGTTCGTCATCGGTTCAAGTGAGGCTCTAAAAGATCCCGCTATAGTTACTGGTAAATTTCCTATAAATGGTCGATATGCGACTCTATTATTTGACACTGGAGCCGATAGGAGCTTTATTTCCACTAAATTCAGTAGCCTTATGAACTATATGCCTTCTACATTAGATTTCACCTATACCGTAGAGTTAGCTGATGGTAAACAAATTCACATCACACACATTCACAAGGATTGTAAGATAGAATTGGCCGGACACATTTTTGACATTAATCTTATGCCCATTACACTTGGGAGTTTTGACGTGGTCGTGGGAATGGATTGGCTATCCGAAAAGCAGGCAGAGGTAGGGTACCATGAGAAGATTGTACGTATTCCTCTTGAGAATAGCAAAATTCTTTCAGTCAAGGGTAAAGGGAGTGGTGTTGTGATAGGCATCATATCAATCATGAAGGCACAAAAGATGTTACATAAAGGTCGACTAGCTATACTAGCCTTGGTGACTGATAAGCAACAAGAGGAAAGGAAGATGGAGGATATTCCAGTGGTTTGTGACTTTCTAGAGGTGTTTCCAGAGGACCTGCCTGGATTACCACCTCATCGCCAAGTGGAATTCCAGATTGAGTTGACTACGGGTGCAACCCCAATCGCAAGAGCACCTTATCAATTGGCACCTAATAAGTTGCAGAAATTATCAGCACAACTTCAGGAGCTATTGGATAAGGGCTTCATTCGACCTAGCTCATCATATTGGGGAGCCCCTATCCTTTTTGTTAAGAAGAAAGATGATACATTTGGATGTGCATTGACTACAAGGAGTTGAACAAGGTCACAATCAAAAACCGGTACCCCTTACCTCATATTGATGATCTATTCAATCAACTTCAGGGATCCATTACTATTCTAAGATTGATTTAAGGTCTAGATATCATCAGTTGTGAGTCCGAGAAGAAGACACCTCGAAGATGGCATTCAGGACCCGCTATGGCCATTATGAATTCTTGGTCATGCATTTGGGTTGACTAACGCACCAACATTGTTCATGGACCTCATGAACCGAGTGTGCAAACCCTACCTTGATCATTTTGTTATTGTGTTTATCTTTGACATATTGATCTATTCCAGTACCAAGGAGGAACACGAAGAGCATCTACGATTGATATTAGAACTGTTGAAAAAGGAGCAACTATATGCTAAATTCTCTAAGTGTGACTTCTAGATATGAGAGGTGCAGTTTCTAGGTCACATTGTGAATGAGAAAGGAATCCATGTAGATGTTGCAAAAGTGGAAGCAATTAAGAATTGGACGGTTCCTAAGACGCCTAGTGAGATACGTCAATTCCTTGGATTGGCAGGATGCTATCGATGCTTTATTAAGGGATTTTCCAAGATTTCCTAACCCCTCACTACCTTGACACATAAAGGTACAACATTTAAATAGGGAAAAAGTCAAGAATCAGCCTTTTACATTGTTGAAATAGAAACTCTGCAGCGTAACAATATTGGCATTACCGGAAGGGGCGGATGATTTTATGGTGTACTGTGATGCATCCATTCAAGGACTGGGTTGTGTCTTGATGCATCAAGATAAGGTGATAGCCTACGCCTTGAGAAAACTGAAGGTACACGAGAAAAACTATACCACCCATGACTTGGTATTTAGTACAGTGGTTTTTGCTTTGAAGATCTGGAGACATTACTTGTATGGTACCAAATGCACCATTTACATCGATCACAAGAGTTTTTAGCATATCTTTGAGTAGAAGGAACTAAATTTGAGGCAACAGCATTGGGTGGAGTTATTGAATGACTAGATTGTGCTATCAAGTATCATCCGGGGAAGGCAAACGTGGTTGCTGATGCTCTAAACCGGAAAGAAACAGCTAAGCCTAGGCGAGTGCGAGCTTTACAGCTTAGAATCAGCACTCAGATTCCTGAAACAATTAAGGAATCATAGACAGAAGCTCTAAAAGCAGAAAATATCAGGTCTGAATCGTTACATGAGATGGATAAACAGCTTGAGGTGAAAGCTGATGGGATTCATTACTTTATGGATAAACTTTGGGTGCCTACCTATAGGAATTTAAGGGATTTGGTTATGAGTGAGGCGCACAAATCCAAATACTCGATACATCTCGGTTCAGACAAAATGTATCATGATCTTAAGGCACACTATTGGTGGCCTAACATGAAGGCAGATGTAGCTACCTATGTGAGCAAGTGTTTAACCTACTCCAAGGTGAAAGTTGAGTATCAAAAGCCATCTAGGTTACTGCAATGACCAGAGATTTCTTTATGGAAGTGGGAGTAGATTTCTATGGATTTCATTACCAAATTACCCAGGACTCCTAGCGGCTATGACATGATATGGGTGATTGTGGATATGTTGACTACATCTGCTCACTTCTTGGTGATCAAAGAAATAGACAAGATGGATAAGTTAACGTGGATTTACCTCAAGGAAGTGGTCTCTTGGCATGGAGTACCAATCTCGATTATTTCTGATCGTGATACCCGCTTTACTTCACATTTTTGCAGTCATTACAGAAATTCCTTGGTACACGCTTAGACATGAGTACTGCATATCATCCTCAGACTGACGGACAGAGCAAGCGCACTATACAGACCTTTGAAGATATGTTACGAGCGTGTGTAATCGATTTTAGGAATAATTGGAAAGTTCACTTGTCTTTGGTGGAATTTCCTATAACAATAGTTACCACACCAGTATTCAAGCAGCACCGTTTGAGGCGCTATACGGGTGGAAATGTATGTCACCAATTTGTTGGGCAGAGGCTGGTGATACTCAATTGACTGGCCCTAAATTGGTTCATGATACCACGGAGAAGATAGTACAGATAAGAAACCATATGGCAGCAGCCCGAGACAGACATAAGAGCTATGCTGATAAACGAATGAAACCTTTAGAGTTTCAAGTCGGTGATAAGGTCTTGTTAAAGGTCTCACCATGGAAAGGTGTGATCCGTTTTGGAAAGGTCTTGTTAAACGAATGAAACCTTTAGAGTTTCAATTTGTTGGGCAGAGGCTGGTGATACTCAATTGAATGAAACCTTTAGAGTTTCAGGTCGGTGATAAGAGCTATGTTGGCCCATTCGAGGTCATAGAAAGAATTGGCCCGGTGGCATACTGATTAAGGCTACATGATTCATTGAGTGGAATTCATGATGTTTTCCATGTCTCGAATTTGAAGAAGTGCTTATTTGACGAGACCTTGATTGTATCGCTCGAGGAAGTTCAAGTCGATGAACAATTACGATTCATTGAAGAACCGGTTTAGGTAATGGACCGAGAGGTCAAGACATTGAAACAAAGCAAGATCCCTATCGTCAAGGTCCGCTGGAACTCAAAACGTGGACCGGGGTTCACGTGGGAACGTGAGGATCAGATGAAGCTCAAGTATACTCATCTGTTTGAAGCAACGACTACTACCAGCGAAGGTAATGATTAAATTTGGGATGAAATTTCTTTTAACATGGGGATTACGTGACAACTCACTCAAACCTCACACAATTTCTTATGCCAATGAAGTAGACCAGTGATGTAACACAATCATGTAACGTAATTTTTGAGATGAAAATTCTTTCAACATGGGGATAATGTGATATCCTGTAATTTTCCGTTACCAAACTCCGTTGGTTCCGTTAGGTCTTGTATACACGTGTCGTGAGCACACACTAATTATCGTTGAACGTTGGTGACTTAATAATAATTAACAATGGCTATTACATAATAACTAAATTAATAATTTTGATTATTAATTGTGGTTATGCGATCTATGAATTTTAAGTATTAATTGTGAATGTTACTTGATAACGTGACAACGTATTATTTTGTATAATATTGTGTAAACAAGAGGGGTTTATTTTGTAAATACTCATAAGCTTAATATTACCCAAATTGAAACCCTAATCCTCCTAAGCCACCCCCATTCGGCCGTGAACCCTTCACCCACCCCTCTCCTTTGCAATTTTTGATCAAGAACAAGCAACAAGCATCGATTTTGATTAGTTTCAAGCATTACAACATGTTAGCAAGTCCAATTCTTGGCTATTACACAAATTAAGGTTAGATTTTATTGTTTTTCATGTTTTTTGAGTTTGGTCGAACCCTAGTTCGAAATCTATATAAAAATTCGAAATTTGTGTTGTTTGATGATTGTATAATGTTAGTTAGATTGTATTGATGTTAGTTTACGTGGATTATACAAGAAATTCATGGTTTTGATGCGTTGTTCATACCTTACTAATAATAGTAACTTTTGTGCATGGAATTGATGATGTTATGATGTTAATGATGTTGTATGAACGTTGGATTGTGAATATTATGCAAGAAATCCATGAATTGATCATGTAGTTCATACCTTGCCATTAGTAGAAACTTTGAATATGAGATTTGTAAATTATGATGATTTGATGATGTTAGTCATGTCTAGATGTTAGCATGGACTTGATTAGGTATGTTGTTTATGGATTCATGAAAGAATTTGAGTGTTAGATTGACCTTGGGATATTACTTTCCCATAAAGAAAACTTTAATTTGGAAGGTCATTGGATATTATGAGTTAGGCATGTTTATGATGCTAGGATCATGTTAGAATGTTTATTGATGATGTCTAATATTTGGATTATGCTAATTTGGTTAATTGGATGGTTGGTGAAATATTTGGAAAAATCTAGATTTCTTAAGAATGTGCAAGTGTACATGTTATGTTGTATGATAACCTGGATTAGCATGAAAAGAATGATAATGTGTTACAATATGACTTATGAGAATAACTTGCATAGTAATCTGGAATGGTATGCTGAATGATTAATTTATACACTTGATCAAACAAGAACCTAATTTTGATATGTCACCAACAAGTCAAAGAGGTCAATTGGGTCTAATTTGTCTTGTTTTCCAAAACCTTGTGTCAAAGTGTTATAGAGAACTTAGGGTTGTTAAAGAGTCTGTGTACACGTACTTATGCATTTGCGTGTTCTAGGTAACCTCTGAAGGTTGTCTTTCCCCCCACTGTTAGTTTTTATCATTACTCGTATGCATACCAGGTGAGTTCATGCCTCACTCTTTAAACACTCTCTTTTGGGAGAGATAGCGTACTTGTTTACAAACTCTTTGTTATTGTAAGTTGTGTATAGTGTAACATAGTATGATATACCTTGAAAGCTCTCACACTTTCGGATCGTTAATATTGATAACTAGCGGGAAATGCTTGATGGTACTACTAGGCCTGACAAGCCACACCCGTGTGACTCGAGGCCAAATGGGTGCAATATTGTCCTAAACACAAACATCATCATAACTTGGTAGGTTGTGATGGGAGGTAAACAAACGAACACATGTCAGCTTCGATCGCGAAATCACTACTGTTATTACTTGTGAATATAGATTAGCTATCTATTTCAATGCACCCCTTATGTTTTACAACTATTATTGTTATGTTAAACGCAAACTTTTGAACTCACCAGCCATTGTGTTGACATTTAGTATACTATTCTCAGGTCGAGGTTAATAGCTGTCGTAGGAGCACGCACGGGTCAAGCATATGCATTTAGAAAACTGATGTCATTTACTTTTTGAATGGTTTACATTTGGTTTAAATCATGGTTTGGCGAGTGTTTTGCCAAGTTACATTCCTAGTACTTTGAGTTTAACTATTTATAAAACGTTTCCGTAAATGTTTTAAAGTTACAAACACTGATTTATTTTATACGTTGCATATAGTGTTATTGAGAGTAACTAATGACTGGGATTCTGGTTTGTTCAAAGTTTAAAGATGAAGCGATAATGGAACAAAATTTATAAACTATAGTTTTGATTCTTTTCTAAAAGTAAATGACATTTTTCATCAAACCTCATGTTTTTATACCCCACAAGAAAATAGAGTAGCCAAGCGAAAACGTAGGCGTCTATTAAATGTTGATAGGTCTTTATTGTTTCAAGGGGTGTTCCCCTTAACATGTGATCTGAATGTGTATTAACTACTACTTATTGATTAACAAGACCCCTTCATCGGTATTACTATGAAAGCCCCGTTTGAAATTGCGTTTGGATTAGAACCTTCTCTTAACCATCTTAGAAATTAAGGTTGTCTTTGTTTCGCAACTATTTTAAATAATCATAACAAGTTTGGGTCTAGAGCTAAGAAATATGTCTTTCTTGGATATACCAATAAGAAAAAAAGATATAAATTATGGAGTCTGCATAATAAAATTTTTATTTATTTAAGAGATGTCAAGTTTTATGAAAACATTTACCCTTTTAAACAAGCTCGTCTTACCAAAATATTCAATCTTATTCAAATCTAAACCATTTAATTTTTTATTTTGAAAATCAAAGTTCTAAAGATGGTTCTAACATGCCCAATGATGATGGTAGAAGTTCTCCATTGCCTGCCAACACTGATTGTGAAACTAGCAATTTGGTAGGTTCATATATTATACTGGATTATCAAACTAGTGAAACAACTAGTGTTAGCAATGGGTGAAGGGACTAATGCAACACATGAAAACATGTATGAGACGAGAAATACTTCTCCTGAAGGTCAATCCTAACCTCCCAGTGAATCTATTAATATTAGCAAGTCTAACTTACTTAGGAATTTGTCTGATTATGTGGTTGAAGGTAAAGTCAAGTATGGTGTTCAAAGAGTCGTCAATTATTCTCGCTTGTCACTTGAAAATTTTTGCTTTACTAGTACTCTTGATAAAACTATTAAACCAAAAACTTTTAAAGAAGTTGTTAAAGATAAAAACTGGGTGCAAGCTATGAATGATGAAATGGAAGCTTTAAATAGAAATGGTACTTGGACTCTAGCTGATTTACCTTAAGGAAAAAAACCAATTGGATATAAATGGATTTATAAAATTAAATACAAATCAAATAGTCAAATTGATAAGTAGACTTGTTGCTAAGGGCTACAACCAACAGGAAGGGATTGACTTTGATGAAATGTTATCTCATGTTGTCAAAATGGAAACATTTTGATGTATTATTAATCTAGTTGTCAATAATGGTTTGAGACTTTTCCAGTTAGATGTTAATAATGCGTTCTTGTATGGTAACCTGCCCGAAAAGATCTATATGTCTCTCCCTAAAGGATATTTTTTTTTCCAAAATGAATCTAAAGTATGCAAACTGGTTAAGTCATTATATGGGTTAAAACAAGCTCAAATTGGAATGACAAATTAACCAGTACCTTGCTTGAAATTGGTTTTGTTCAAAGTATAAATGACTATTCATTGTTTGTTAAGAATGACTTAAATGTTTTCATTGCTTTACTGGTACATATGGATGATATTGATCACTGGTGACAGTAATGTTGAAATTGAGTCAGTTAAGTCATTTTTAAACTTAAAATCTATGATCAAAGATCTTGGTAAATTAAAATATTTCGTGGGAATCGAAGTTATTCAAAATAAGGATGTCTTGTATATATCTCAAAGAAAATATCGTTTAAATTTATTGTCTGAATTTGGGTTACTTGGTTGTAAACCGGTGTATACCCCGATTAAACAAAACATTGTCATTTTTGATAAAGATAGTGCTTTCCCAGATGATAACTTACTTGAAAATGTGACTGAGTATCAAAGGCTTGTTGGAAAATTAATATATATTACTTTAACCAGGCCTAATATTTCATATGTTGTTCAATGCCTAAGTCAATATATGCATAGTCCTTTAAAGTCCCATATGCAGCTAGCTTTACGTATGTTGAGGTACTTAAAGCAATCTCCAGGTCAAGGTTTATCCTTATCAAAAGGAAATCGCTGTCAACTTAAATGTTATGTTGATTTTGATTGGGCCAAGTGCAAAACAAATAGAAGGCCTGTCATTATTTTATTTTTTAGGGTGGGAACCTAATAAGTTGGAAAGGTAAAAGAACAATGGTCATATTTGGCAAACCAACTTTTTGATTAACTTTTAACTTATTAATTTTTGAAAATTAATAAGTTAATAAGTATGTTTGGTAAAATTTTAAAAAGTTGATTTTAAAGGATAAATAAGTTACTTTTGAGAAGTTAATAGGATTAACTTTTGAAAAGTAACTTTTAAAAATTACTTTTTGACAAAATAAGCAATCCCAAACATGAGCAATATGTGGTTGCTTGATGCACAGCTGAAGCTGAGTATCGAGCTATGTATGATGTCATATGTGAAGCCACGTGGTTACAAAATATTTTGAAGAAACTTCAAATAAAAGTTAAATTTCCAGTAGAGTTATTTTTGACAACTCTGCTACTTTGGCAATTGCAGCAAATCCTATTTTTTATGACCATACAATACACTTTGAAATCGACTTATATTTTATTCGTGAAAAAATCTCATCAAGAATTATTCAAACAAAAAAGATTGATACAACTAGACAAGTTACAGACATTTTCACAAAATGTTTGGGTAGTGAATAACACAAGTTTCTATGTAAACAATTAGGTTTGTCAAGCATTTTCGCTACTTGAATTAGAGGGTGTCAAAAATATATAATTCAAGTATCTTATATTTATATAGTTTGTTGTCAATTTGTGTTTTTCCTCTTGTTAAGGGACTCTAGTGTTATTCTCATATCTTGAAGAGTAAAAGAAATTTTTATCCAATTTTTTAAGTTGTCTCAACGATGCGGATGGCTCCCTGCTGTCCCTTTTCTGTCTCCCTTATGGCAAATCCTCTAATGGAGAAAAATGTTTATCTTGTTAGATATTTTAGTGTAATTGGATTGACTAATGACCAATGTGATCATAATATTCATTAAACAAGTTAGGAGATGCGGAGTGCACGCTTGTTTGAGTGTATTATGATCTTTGATGTTAAAACCTTCTTATGGGCAAAGCCCCTAAGAAATGGGGGTTCCAAGGGGGCAACGCCCCCTTGGCGGGGGTCTGGGGGCAGCGCCCCTGGTAGCGGGGTCCAAGGGGCGGCAGCCTCTGGCGGGGTCCAAGGGGCAAAGCCCTGGCTGGGGTCGAGCTTAATTAAAAAATACATTTCGAATTGATTTTCCAGAATTTCACATGTGAAATTCGAGTGGAAAATACGTATTTTTTAATGATTATTTAAAATAAAAAATAATATGATTAAACCGCCAAATGGCAGTTTTTCCCGGTTTTTCCCTCAAAATCGAATTAGATTAAAAAGTTGGTCACTTTCTCTTGATCTCTTCTTCTGGTTTCACGAAATTTACACAAAATAGCATACTAATTCTTGATCTCGTCTGAGTTGTATCCGACTTATTTATTCGAGTGAACCATCGAATAATTTCGATCTGAAAGTGATCTTCATGACTCTCAGATTATCCAAGTTTATTTCAAGTTTTCTACATATCTTCCATAATTTCCAAAATAATCTTGTTCTGTTAGGACACTCAAATTAACTATATAATCCTAAACCGGCCGCAAGAGGTTTTTTCCCAGAAATAATTACAACGAAGAACAAAACATCTATTCAACGAACACAAGAAAAATATACGACTAACAAGACTCAGATGTATCAATATGATAACCTGATGAACAAAATATCAAAAAACCTACTGACGAACACAAAACCAACATCTTCATCATGATGATAACATGACAATATGAAAGAGAGCCACTAAAACTTCAATATGAAACTAAATGAAAATGGCCAGGGCTTCACTCTTGAAACACTATACGTACAAGGGGCATATGTATCTTATGAATTATAATCAGATCCAACCCATTTACACAGATTCAGCCCAAGCTTTTATTAGTCCAATAGCAGCTCCAGCCCAATACTAAAAAAATACACACAAACTAAATGAACCAAATTAGAAAACATTTATTCAATCATGTGTTTAATATTGAATTAAATGAATCACATATTTTAACATGTTCCAAGAGCCCTACATAAAGGGTTGATGCTGCTACTCAAGAAACATACGAAAATATTTCACTTGTCTATTCTTGGCTATCAATTGAGAACAACACCATGTATTTTTACAATTGATAGTATTTATTGTCAAACCCTTGCGAATACTTAAAAAAAATCAAATTTATTCAAAGAAATTGTGTGTTAGACTCACATTAAACACTATGTGTTTGTTACATGATCGATTCAATAGTTATAGGTTTTAGAATTCTGCTAATAAATTAAGTTAAAGAAGATCTTTTAAAACTAAAGCGTAAGATAAAAGAATTAAAGGGTCTTATCAGTTGCAAAGTTTATTTTGTGGTTCTAAGTTTTTTGTAGCCGAAGTATTTTGTCATCATGAAAAGGACAATTTTTGGGTTAACTTTTGTATTATTTTAGGAGGGAAATGTAATGAACTAGTGTTTCTGTAACCCGTTAACATAGGTTATTAGCATGTCATCTGTTTATACAATCAAACGATAAAACGATAGCTTGGAACATAACCCACACTATGTGACGTGGCTAGCAATTGTTATTGCACACTAATAGTCATGAATTACGATGGTATATACTGATACAACAAGGTGTTAAATTTTGTAATGTAACATTAAAAAAAAGAAAAAAATTTACTGAATAAAAACCGGGGAGGGGGAGGGAGAGTATCGGACACGGTTTATGGGGGAACCAAACACACACCTTACACGGGTTCGCTCATCTCTCTTTTCTCTTTACGATAATTATATTAGTTCTCTCTCCGGTCGATCTTCCTGTACTTGTTGTTATATGTTCTTCTCCACCACCCATCATCACCACCAGCAGCAACACCACAGCCACCTCGCCATTTCCTCCTCCTCTATTTGACTAATCGTTCAGTATCCAATTCAATCTTCTACGATTGGCAACCGTCACCAGTAACACCACCATGCACACACCATGCTTTTGGTTTTTTGGATGAAAACCTAGATCATTGATGGTTTAATTATTCTTATTCTCTACATTAACTTTTCCAAGTTTCTAAGTCTATATGTTAAGAAGTGAACAAATCCAATGACAATGACCTCAAGATCTGGCATTATCATGAAGACCGGATACCGGCAGTGGCGAAGCTTGAACATCCCTGTAAGGGGTGGGGGGCAAATTAATTTTTTAAGGGGGGCGAACTCGATATTTATATAAAAATTTACACTACCCGGCCAAAAATTTACACTAACAGACTAAAATTCAACACTACCGACAAAAAAAGAGCCCCTCCCCGGTCCCCACTATCCTCCACCTCTGTCGGCTGACCCAACCAGGAATTGGAGGGGTGGCCGAACCAGTTCGTCTTGGAGGGGTTCGACCGGCCGGTTCGTCCCGAATCAGTGGTCTGACCGGGAACCGGACTGGTGGTCGGACCGGATTTTGATTTTTTTTAAGTCTTTTGGATTTTATGAGTAAAAACAGATGGTTGAATAATAAATTGGTATGTTGAACATAAGATTATTGTTAAGCTTTATATATAACTATCATATACATACATAAATTATTTATATGGATTTTGATTTTTTTAAGTCTTTTGGATTTTAAGAGTAAAAACAGATGGTTGAATAATAAATTAGTATGTTAAACATAAGATTATTGTTAAGCTTTATATATAACTATCAAATACATACATAAATTATTTATATTAATTATATATAAGTATATATATAATATCCTATATATAATTATGACGTCATCCGGTTCTTAAATACAGTTCAACCACCAGTCCAGTAAGACGCTCGGTTGTAACTTGCAACTGAACAAAATTACCTACGGCTAAAAGCCTGTTTTTACATCTTATCTAAGATTAAACAGAACAAAATTAAAGAACAATTACAATTTAGAAATTGGCAAATACTTCTCACTCATAACATATGTTTCCGTTGTAACTTTATCATCTTTATCTAAGATTAATATCTTCGATTCATCTATATTTTAACTTTGGATAAAATGACATAGAAAACTACCTACGGCTAAAAGCCGGTTTTTACAAAAACTACCCAATCTTAGATAGAGCTAGTCCCTAACTTATTTATTATCATTGCATACCAAACAACTAGTGGAAATCATTTTGTCTAAAGGCATCAAAACAACTCTAGGTATAAAAGTGTGTTTTCTAATGTTACTTCAAAAATGATCTCGGTATCTATAACATGATTACCCAGTGATTTCACGTGTAGCCTTGTTCTATAACACTATTACCCAATGTTGTTGTTCTTTGATTTTGTATTCAACTTAATTATAGGTGAGGTGGTTTAGGCGGAAAAGAATATGAAATGACGTCTAGAAGAGTAACACGTGATACTAAATGTTATTCTTTTATTAGGTTTAAAGTATTTGTAGTTTTAAAAAAGTAAAAAGTCACTTTCAGATGAAGATAATGATAATGATAATAATATCAGTAATGATAATAATATCAGTAATGCTATGATTATGTAACAACCTGTCATGGTTAAATATGATTATTTATAGTCAGTCAATTATGGTCAAAAATAGTCAATTAAAAAGATTTTACTGAATAAAAGAAGACAACCTCAAGATGCTCAAGACAAAACAGAAATTACAATACAGAGAGAAGTCGCCAAAACACCAATAGGGAAAAACTACATAACTTGGAATAAACATTAGTTGCACCGGTTGAGATTCTTAAATTTAATATGTTTTTTTAACTTAAGAATGGAAGCGCTTTGAGGTCTTCAATAATACTGGGGATAGACGCCTTTGTACCCTTGAAGAATATTTGGTTTCTAGCTATGAATATATTAACAAAAGTTATTTTCTTATTGATCATCAAGTACGCACATATACATGGAGAGATCCTTGAATTGGGGCACCAAATAACGGAGATTAATTCTATCTTAAATACACAAAATAAAAATAAAAAATTTAATTTTATACAAAAAATAGGAGGGAACCAACACAACCCTCGAATCAGGTTACATGTTGATACGCCCTCGCAAGATGGACGATCTTGAGAGGAATCCAATCTTGGATAGAAGCATGTGGTGGCGAAGCAATGGTTTTGTTAGAGCATCGACTGATTGTCACCTTTGATGTGAGTAACACATATGGCCCTGTAACACCCCAACCCGGGTAGGGCTGACGTGTCACACAAACAGTAAATCAGAGGTTCATAACGATAAGTTTAAAGTACTAAGATACACACAAATCCTTACATAGGTCCACATAATTTAAATAAAGTCTTAAAATCAAAGTACTTATTAAATCTTATTAATCCAAATGTTCTCGTCCTAACTTCTTGAGTTAACACTCTTCACTCGTTCCCCTGAGCCCCTTGAGTACCTGCTATAACAATAAGAGAAAACAACAAAAGAAAATACGGCTGAGCCAAAGAATGCTCAGTAACGGAATAAACAATAGCAATACAATGGTCAATCATGATAACAATGAGATGATCAAGTCGAAAATCAAATGATAATGATCATCTAAAAGGAATACCCATGTGAGCCAGTAACAATAACAATTAACAATGTGTACATTAGCTGCAGTTCTAATGCACCAGTATGTGAGATAGGAATGTGGGCACACACACCTAACCATCTCACCAATAAACAATAACAATGATATCCTAGGATCGATCCATACGCCTCCTTTAACAATAATCAATATGTGTCACAACTTAGCACATAATAATAATGTAGAGACGCTGTGGTCTAATCGCTCTGCCACAGATAGAGCACGTCACTTGTGCCACAATGACGCCCTATGTCCCCATAGGTGGATGTGCTCGGGTATGGAGGTCAATGATACAATCAATCAAGCCAATATAACACAATAAGTTACACTAGTGCTCATAACCCTTAATCAAGGCCACTAGCTATAATCAATCATTTAGGAAGCATGTGACAATGAGTACAAAGCAGATAAAGGCTATCACATGCAAACAATATCAACTATACAATAAACACTTATAACAATAATCTTATAGATTTAATAACCAACAAGTCAAGTTACGAATTCAAAATACAGATCAAGAACGAGAGGTATTCATGCTACGAGAGGGAAAGGTCGGAATCCGTACCTTATACACGAATGACAATAATCAGAAACAAAGTCTAGGCTCGGTTAACGTCGTGAGAACCTACGATAACGTAACGCAAATTATAGTTTGAAAAGTTCCAGTTCTGCCTCTGTCTTTTCGCACTCGTTAAAAATACTAAACGACGTTTAAAAATTCTGAAAATCTCCAGTTTACTAGATTAGTGATTTCTGAACAACTTTCATTTAGAAAAGTTTCTGATTTGGATTACCGAAATATGATAAAAACGTGGATCTTTACAGCTGCGCAGAACTGCTAGCTGTTACGAAAACGACTGTTTGGAGGTCTAAACGAATGAGTTTTTCGATGTTTTATATATCAACGGATTCGTCTTTCGACGAACTTCGTCATGGACATAAAGTTTAACTGATTTGAATCTGTTATGAAGGAGTTATGCTCTCTGTAAATTGGCTGTAAAATACGAGCCTAATTCAACAAAATAAACTATTTATAACGTTTGTGAACAATATATATATAAGAATTGTTAAGCTTTATAATAAATTGATTTACAGAGATTAATTAGGTACTTTTATAAAAGAAGTCTTATATTTAATCCGATTTTTACCATTTATTTAAAAGAATCCATAAAAATAATTAAATAAATGTCCTTGTTATATAATTTTATAAAGGTTTAGACTTAAAGAAAATTACAGAAAATTAATTGGGTACTTTTAAAATAAACAGAGTTTATAAAAGGATTTTTATAATTTTTAAGAATTTTTTCTGTAATTTTTAAAGGCTTAGAAAGGCTTTAAAAAAAATATGGCAGGGGCTCGGGTTCGAACCCGTGACCTCCTGCCCATCCCTCTTTCGCTTTAACCAGCAGGCTAGGGCGCCTGCGCCTAACCTGTTTTGGTTTTTAATTCTTTTATCCAATCCCGAACCAAAATCCCCAAATCCCCCTTAGGAACCCTAGAATCGAAATCCATCAAATTGAACATCGATTCACGATTGTTCATGGAATTAAGTATAGGGCTTTTATTCCTAGACTAAAATCGAGCATGTAGGTAGTTCTAATTACCTGTTTCGTTTTGGAAAGGTATCAAGCACACACGATGAACAGTCGCGGTTGAGGAGGACTCGGTTCGATGCCCAAATCACGATGATAATCAAATTCGTTCTACAGAAAGCACCGAATAGCTCAAATGATGAAAAGCCCTTTGTTAATTTCAAGTTAGAAGGGCTGGAGGATGGTGTTCGAGTGTGTTGCAGGTCCGCGACTTTGAAGGAATCGAACAGAGTGTTTATGTTTGTTTCTGGTGGATTTGTGAGTTTGTAATGATTTAGAAACAATAATCGTTTGATTAGGTCGACTCAATTTAATTATTATTAACGATTGAGTGGGTTTAGTTAGGTAATTGATAGTGGGTTCGGTTTAGTGATCCACTACCTATAATCCGGATGTTTATACGCGTTTTAAGTGCGCACTCAAGTTCGAATTAGGTCCACGAATCGATTTGGTGCTTTGTGGGGTTTGAAAATCACGTTTTTATGGTGTTTTGATGGTCGCCGGAGCCGACCGGACTTTGGCCGGAATAGTGGCCGGAATTGCGGGGTAGGGGAGAGAGAAAGAGAGTTTTTTTTTATTTTATTTATGGGTATTATAATTCTACCCCCCTTAAAACAATTTCGTCCACGAAATTGCTAGGTACAGACCGAACTAAAATATGACATACGTACACGGAGTGATAAAGAATCAACAAGTGGATGAGATAACTCATAATCATTTTGATGCAGAGACGGAGCTAATCACAAAAATAGAACATGTAACAGATAGTCTGATGATCAGGAATTAATAACTGATATCTTAATAGCGTAAAGCCAAATATATCAAGAAATATATTAATAAAACCAAGTACTAAGCTGTAAAAAGATTCGGATATTGGGAACGGATTGTATCTTCCATCTCCCATGTAGCTTCGCGTTCAGAATGGTTTTTCCATAATACCTTAACAAAAGGTATAGTTTTCTTACGCATAATGCGTTCTTGTCGGTCAAGTATGGCCTCGGGTTCCTCTTCAAACGATAAGTCTTCACGAATCAAATGAAGCGGATAGTTAACCACGTGAAGTGGATGATAATTATATCCCCTTAAAAGAGATACATGAAAGACGTTATGCACATGTGACAGTTGAGGTGGTAAAGCCAAACGGTAGGAGACTTCACCAACCCTTTCAAGAATCTCAAACGGACCGATAAAACATGGACTTAACTTTCCTTTAATTCCAAATCGACGTATGCCACGACAAGGTGACACTTTGAGAAACACATGATCTCCGACTCTAAATTCCAACGCTCGTCGGTGTTGATCGGCGTAACTCTTTTGTCTAGTTTGGGCTTCTTTCAACTTCTCTCTGGCAATGGCAACTTTGTCATTAGTAATTCTAACCAATTCCGGTCCTTCGATTATCTTCTCTCCAACCTCATTTCAACATGTTGGTGCTCTACACTTTCGACCATATAGAAGTTCAAACGGGGCCATATTTATACTAGCCTGCCAACTATTATTATACGCGAACTCAACTAAGCATAGATACTCATCCCAATTGCCCGTCCATTCGAGTGCGCATGCTCTAAGCATATCTTCCAAAGTCTGAATAGTGCGTTCAGATTGTCCGTCAGTCTGCGGATGGAAGGCGGTACTAAATCTTAACTTGGTTCCCCAAGCATTTTGGAAACCCTTCCAAAAGCGTGACGTGAAACGCGGATCTCTATCACATACAATCGATGATGGCGTGCCATGAAGTCGAATAATATCTTGCAGAAATACCTCTGATAATTTGCTAACTGAGTAACCCTGTTGGATAGGCAAGAAATGAGCCGACTTTGTGAGTTTATCGACTACGACCCAAATGGCGTCGTTCTTCTTGAATGTTTTTGGTAGGCCTGTAACAAAGTCCATGGAAATATCATCCCATTTCCATACAGGAATATCTAATGGTTGCAGTAATCCACTAGCTCTTTGATGCTCAATCTTTACTTGCTGACAAGTTAAACAATGACTCACATATTTAGCTACATCTTCTTTCATACCACTCCACCAAAAGTTCTGCCTTAAATCTCTATACATCTTAGTGGCTCCCGGATGAATAGAGAATGGTGAACTGTGTGCCTCTGCTAATAAGGAGTCACGAAGGGTTGAGTCATTTGGCACACATAATCTATTCCCACACCAGATAACTCCTTGTTCATCAACTCGAAACTCAGATTGTTTCCCTATCTTCAAATTTTGTAATATCGCCCAAAGTTCTCCATCTTGATTCTGAGCTTCCTTGATCCGTGTAATAAGATCAGATTCTATCCTCATCTTGGCTAGATAACCGTTAGACTCACCAAGCTGTAACCCAACTTCCATTCTATCCAGATCTGAGATAATCTGTGGTTGGATTTGAAGACATGCTACTCCACCTGCACTCTTTCGACTGAGAGCATCTGCCACAACGTTCGCCTTGCCCGGATGATACTGGATGTTGGCATCGTAATCCTTGAGTAGTTCTAACCATCTCCTCTGCCTCATATTGAGTTCTTTTTGGGTGAAAATATACTTAAGGCTCTTATGATCAGTAAAGATGTCACATGTCTCTCCATACAAATAATATCTCCAAATCTTTAATGCAAACACTACAGCTGCAAGCTCTAAGTCATGTGTTGGGTAGTTTACTTCGTACGGTTTAAGCTGTCGGGAAGCATAGGCTATAACTTTACCATGCTGCATAAGAACACAACCGAGTCCCTTCTTTGATGCATCACTATAAATTTGGTATCCGCCAGAACCCGAAGGTAACGTAAGAATAGGGGCAGATACCAGTCTTTTCTTCAGTTCCTCAAAACTCTTTTCTCTATCCTCGTTCCACGTAAATTTTACACCCTTTCTCAATAGTTGAGTTAGAGGTAATGCTACACGAGAGAAACCTTCCACAAAACGTCGGTAATAGCCCGCTAAACCAAGAAAACTACGAACTTCAGTGACGGATGTCGGTCGAGGCCATTTAGTAATAGCTTCCACCTTTGCCGGATCCATCGTGATACCTTTAGCTGATACAACATGGCCTAAAAATGCCACTTGTTCAAGCCAAAAGTCACACTTAGAAAATTTAGCATATAACTTCTTTTGGCGTAAGGTCTCCAAAATTGTGCGAAGGTGGTCCTCATGCTCCTCTCTACTTTTAGAGAATACCAAGATGTCATCGATAAAAACAATTATAAAGCGGTCCAAATACTCATGGAACACTCTGTTCATGAGGTCCATAAAGACAGCTGGAGCATTAGTCAAGCCAAAAGGCATAACTAGAAACTCATAGTGACCGTAACGGGTGCGGAATGCTGTCTTAGGAACATCTTGATCTCGGATCCTCAATTGATGGTATCCTGATCTAAGGTCGATCTTAGAGAAGAACTTTGCCCCTTGTAGTTGATCGAAGAGATCGTCAATACGCGGTAACGGATAGCGGTTCCGGATAGTAATCTTATTAAGCTCTCGGTAGTCGATGCATAAACGCATACTACCATCTTTCTTCTTCACAAATAATACCGGTGCTCCCCATGGTGAAACATTTGGTCTAATGAATCCAAGTTGTAATAGCTCCTGCAGTTGTTCTTTCAATTCCTTTAACTCTACTGGAGCCATCCGATAAGGTGCCTTAGAAATAGGTTCCGCCCCGGGGATTAAATCAATAGTAAACTCGACTTCACGCTCAGGTGGTAACCCTGGAAGTTCTTCAGGAAAGACATCAGAGAATTCCCGAACAATAGGAAAGTCTTCAATACGAGGAGTATCCGCTGATGTATCTTTTATAGAAGCTAAAAATCCCTCACATCCACGAGATATAAGCTTTTGGGCTTTCAGAGCAGAGATAATTTGAGAGGCTTCCGAGGTAGGCTCCCTTGGTAAACTAAGTCAGGATTCATAGGATCACCAAATAGCACACGACGAGTTTGACATTCTATGGTAACATGGTGTCGTGTTAACCAATCCATGCCAAGGATAATATCGAAATCACCCATGTGCATAGGAAATAGGTCAGCCTCTCTAATGATTGATTCGATCTGAATAGGACAGTTTTGGTATACTTGTGAAATAACAATCGATTCTCCAACAGGAGTAGAAATCACTAATACAGGCTTTAGAGCGGTAGGCATGATCGTAAGGTGCTTTGTGAATAAATGAGATACTATCGAGTGGGTGGAGCCAGTATCAAACAATACAGAAATATCATAGTCACCATAACGAAGTATACCACAAATCGTACCTATATATTGATAACTAATGAGATACTAACGATGGTAACTAGAATCAATGGAAGTAGATTATGATTATTAAAATGAATTTGTACGGGAAAGATGTACCTGGAGCATTAGCAGCTTCTCCTGCAGTTAGTGCGAATACTCGACCTCCAGTAGTGGGTGGCACATTGGCTCCCTTAGCATCATTCTCTGATCGGTTCCTCGCCTTTGGGCATTGACTAACCCTATGCCCCATATCCCCACAACCAAGACAAGCTCCTGTAAGTCGACGACAAGTTCCGGGATGATGCTTTCCACAATGAGTACACATCGGATGTCTGGAAGGATTGCCTTTTTGATTCACCGGTTGAGCTGCAATTGGTTGTTGATAGGTTATCATTTGACCTTGACTTCGAGTCTTACCATGCCATGGCTTAGTGTTCTTCCCCGATCCTTGATTTTTCTGACGATCATTTCCATTTCGGTCAGATCCTTGAGATGACTCACCGCCAGCCTGAATACGAGTCCCATCTCTACTGCGCTTCTTATTATCCTCAAATTTCAACAAAAATTCTTTTCTCTCCAGGTCCACCCTTTTTGTAGCCCTAACTGCTTCCTCAACATTGTTGAAAGTGGAGTGAATAATAGCCTTACGAATCCGATCACATACTGCCCATTGATACTTTTCAGCCCGTTCCTCAGGTGGTCCAGCAGAAGAACCTAGAAATCCCAACAGTCGATAAAACCGGTCTGTAAAATCGGTGAGTGATTCATCGTTTCGTTGACGGATGTTATCATACTCCCGCCTGTATGCTGCTTTATCCACATTCGTAAAATACTTGTCGAAGAATATGGAACGAAAATCATTCCAAGATAGAGTCTCCATGAACTGTTCGCCTCCTCTTTCAGCTACCACATTCTCCCACCATACTTGAGCATCTTCCTCCAGCTTATAAGCAGCTAAACTCGCCCTGTACTGCTGATCAACTCTAAGCACGGTAAAAATTTTCTCAATGTGAGCGATCCAGTCTTTGGCCACTGCAGGTGTAGCCGCCTTAGTGAATGATCGTGGTTTTTGCTTTTGAAATCGTGCTAGCCAAACGTCTGCACCAGTTGGGTTTGGATTCGGTTTTGGATTTGGGTTTAGATTCGGATCCGGATTTGGGTTTGGATTTGGATTCGGATTCGGATTTGGGTTTGGATTTGGATTCGGATTCGGATTTCGTACCGCATCAATCAAAGTTGGTAGTATAGCAGTAAGTGCTTGGGTCATAGCACCAATAAGGTTTGGATCAGGTCCATTCGACCCGCTAGAATTTCGTGAATTACGGCTGGGAGGCATCTAAAATGAAAACATTTCACATTAATCGTGAATTAGAAAATAGCCATATAATATATAGAGAACCTAACCCAATGTCTACCCAATCCTCACATGTCTTAATTATTTAGTTTAAGTTTTCTACAGGAAGGAGCCTAAGCTCTGATACCATAACTGTAACACCCCAACCCGGGTAGGGCTGACGTGTCACACAAACAGTAAATCAGAGGTTCATAACGATAAGTTTAAAGTACTAAGATACACACAAATCCTTACATAGGTCCACATAATTTAAATAAAGTCTTAAAATCAAAGTACTTATTAAATCTTATTAATCCAAATGTTCTCGTCCTAACTTCTTGAGTTAACACTCTTCACTCGTTCCCCTGAGCCCCTTGAGTACCTGCTATAACAATAAGAGAAAACAACAAAAGAAAATACGGCTGAGCCAAAGAATGCTCAGTAACGGAATAAACAATAGCAATACAATGGTCAATCATGATAACAATGAGATGATCAAGTCGAAAATCAAATGATAATGATCATCTAAAAGGAATACCCATGTGAGCCAGTAACAATAACAATTAACAATGTGTACATTAGCTGCAGTTCTAATGCACCAGTATGTGAGATAGGAATGTGGGCACACACACCTAACCATCTCACCAATAAACAATAACAATGATATCCTAGGATCGATCCATACGCCTCCTTTAACAATAATCAATATGTGTCACAACTTAGCACATAATAATAATGTAGAGACGCTGTGGTCTAATCGCTCTGCCACAGATAGAGCACGTCACTTGTGCCACAATGACGCCCTATGTCCCCATAGGTGGATGTGCTCGGGTATGGAGGTCAATGATACAATCAATCAAGCCAATATAACACAATAAGTTACACTAGTGCTCATAACCCTTAATCAAGGCCACTAGCTATAATCAATCATTTAGGAAGCATGTGACAATGAGTACAAAGCAGATAAAGGCTATCACATGCAAACAATATCAACTATACAATAAACACTTATAACAATAATCTTATAGATTTAATAACCAACAAGTCAAGTTACGAATTCAAAATACAGATCAAGAACGAGAGGTATTCATGCTACGAGAGGGAAAGGTCGGAATCCGTACCTTATACACGAATGACAATAATCAGAAACAAAGTCTAGGCTCGGTTAACGTCGTGAGAACCTACGATAACGTAACGCAAATTATAGTTTGAAAAGTTCCAGTTCTGCCTCTGTCTTTTCGCACTCGTTAAAAATACTAAACGACGTTTAAAAATTCTGAAAATCTCCAGTTTACTAGATTAGTGATTTCTGAACAACTTTCATTTAGAAAAGTTTCTGATTTGGATTACCAAAATATGATAAAAACGTGGATCTTTACAGCTGCGCAGAACTGCTAGCTGTTACGAAAACGACTGTTTGGAGGTCTAAACGAATGAGTTTTTCGATGTTTTATATATCAACGGATTCGTCTTTCGACGAACTTCGTCATGGACATAAAGTTTAACTGATTTGAATCTGTTATGAAGGAGTTATGCTCTCTGTAAATTGGCTGTAAAATACGAGCCTAATTCAACAAAATAAACTATTTATAACGTTTGTGAACAATATATATAAAATTGTTAAGCTTTATAATAAATTGATTTACAGAGATTAATTAGGTACTTTTATAAAAGAAGTCTTATATTTAATCCGATTTTTACCATTTATTTAAAAGAATCCATAAAAATAATTAAATAAATGTCCTTGTTATATAATTTTATAAAGGTTTAGACTTAAAGAAAATTACAGAAAATTAATTGGGTACTTTTAAAATAAACAGAGTTTATAAAAGGATTTTTATAATTTTTAAGAATTTTTTCTGTAATTTTTAAAGGCTTAGAAAGGCTTTAAAAAAAATATGGCAGGGGCTCGGGTTCGAACCCGTGACCTCCTGCCCATCCCTCTTTCGCTTTAACCAGCAGGCTAGGGCGCCTGCGCCTAACCTGTTTTGGTTTTTAATTCTTTTATCCAATCCCGAACCAAATCCCCAAATCCCCCTTAGGAACCCTAGAATCGAAATCCATCAAATTGAACATCGATTCACGATTGTTCATGGAATTAAGTATAGGGCTTTTATTCCTAGACTAAAATCGAGCATGTAGGTAGTTCTAATTACCTGTTTCGTTTTGGAAAGGTATCAAGCACACACGATGAACAGTCGCGGTTGAGGAGGACTCGGTTCGATGCCCAAATCACGATGATAATCAAATTCGTTCTACAGAAAGCACCGAATAGCTCAAATGATGAAAAGCCCTTTGTTAATTTCAAGTTAGAAGGGCTGGAGGATGGTGTTCGAGTGTGTTGCAGGTCCGCGACTTTGAAGGAATCGAACAGAGTGTTTATGTTTGTTTCTGGTGGATTTGTGAGTTTGTAATGATTTAGAAACAATAATCGTTTGATTAGGTCGACTCAATTTAATTATTATTAACGATTGAGTGGGTTTAGTTAGGTAATTGATAGTGGGTTCGGTTTAGTGATCCACTACCTATAATCCGGATGTTTATACGCGTTTTAAGTGCGCACTCAAGTTCGAATTAGGTCCACGAATCGATTTGGTGCTTTGTGGGGTTTGAAAATCGCGTTTTTATGGTGTTTTGATGGTCGCCGGAGCCGACCGGACTTTGGCCGGAATAGTGGCCGGAATTGCGGGGTAGGGGAGAGAGAAAGAGAGTTTTTTTTTATTTTATTTATGGGTATTATAGGCCCCGTCTTGAGCTTTCTCATGAACAAAGTGGAAGTCAATCATAAGGTGTTTCATTCTTTAGCGGAAAACCGAGTTGGCAAAATAATGAGTAGCACTTAAGTTGTCACAATATATAGCTGGTGTTACTATTGATTTGTAGCCAAGTTCGGACAATAGGGACATAAGCCACTTCACTTCGAAGTAATGGCGGCTACAGCTCGAAATTTAGCCTTAGTGGAGGAATGAGCCAAGGTAGGTTGTCGTTTGGAATTCCAAGCTATCGGATTGGAACCCAGGTAAACAATGTAACCGGTGTGATTCTATAAGTTTGTTTATCACCCGCCCCGCATCTATATAAGTATTTGGGTTTAATGGAGAATTACGATTTATAAATAAACCATAATGGATCCAATGGCGAAGCTTTTAAAGGGCCGGGGGGGGCCGCCGCCCCCCTATTTTTTCGTCCGTAGTGTTAAATTTTAGCCCGATAGTGTAAATTTTTGGCTCGGTAGTGTAAATTTTTATATAAATATCGAGTTCGCCCCCCCTGAAAAAAATCATTTCGCCCCCGCCCCCCCTACGAAGTTGGTTAAGCTCCGCCACTGAATGGATCATTCCGTGTAGTACAATAATAATATTTTAAGGGCAGCCCAATGAATATTTTATAGGATGATGCATAATTGTGAAAGCTTGTTCACAACCAATGTTACATCAGGACTAGTTAAGGATAAATATTCACCAACAAAAGAACGGTATGTAGTGAGATTCGGTAATGGTGTGCCATCAGTACTTGTAACAAGATGTACCAAGGTGGTCATAAATGGATATATGTAACTTCAAACATGGTGTGGAAAGGAGGGATCGGCAAACATGAGAGGTTGAGACATGTATACGATTTCAGTGAAGGTGCCCTGTAAAAAGTTGTTATTGTGTCTAATTGGCAAAGACACCAGGCCAGTTTTGAGAAGCAGCTAATAAGAGAATGAGATGAAGGGAGGCGGGTAATGTTTCAACATAGTCGAGACCGGGTCATTGATGAAACCCTTTAGCAACGAGTCATTAATTCTTTAAGACGATCAACTGACCCGTCAGGTTTGAATTTAGTTCGGAAAACCCATTTACAACCAAAGAGATTGGGAATGGATCTAGTAGTACATACAAGGGACCGAGGTTGGTTATAAATGAGAGCATCATGTTCATCTTGCATTGCTTGACGCCATTAAGGTTGTTTGAGAACTTGGCTGATATTGGTAGGTTTGGGAAATTGTTAGAATGATAAAGAACAAAATCATTGTTATGGTACTTAATTGGGATTAGGTTTGTTTTGTCTAGTTAGTTTAAGTGATGTAGGAGGTGGTTATGTTGTGCTAGGAGTAGGAGAGGGAGTATGTGAAGAATTGAGGGAAGGGTTCCTGTTAGAAGGACAATATTTAGGGAATTGTTATGAAGTGTAATAGTAGGAAGGTGGTTGATGAGATAGGTTGTGGTAGTAAAGGGCCAAAATTGTAATGGCACATGTGCATGAGAAAGTAATGTAAGACCCGTTTTGACTATGTGACGATGTCTTCTCTCAGCATAGCCATTATGTTCGGGTGTGTGAGGTGGAGATGTAAGAAGAGTGATTTCACGAGAGGCAAGGTGAGATGCAAGTTTAATATATTCCCCATCATTGTCGGGGAATATTTGTTTGATTTTGGTTTGAAAATAGAGACGTTGAAACCAAATGAAATCGGTAAGAGAATCATATTTATATTTAATGAGTAAATCCATATATATTTAGTGAAACGATTGACATATATGATATGGTATTTAAACCCATAAAAAATGTAACAGGAGATGACCATACATTAGAAAAAAATTATTGCGATGATGGTTTATTGTGGTTGTTGTTGTTGGGTTTTGGTATGGAAAGGAGTACAACCTGGGGATATTTACTTTTGAACACATAACATGAAGTAAGATAATGTTCTTTGGCAAAACAAAATTGAGCTGCAAAGGCTGTTACACATTGGTAAAGATTGGTAGTGGTGGATCATTGTTAAACTAATGATAGTTTATGATTAATAAGCTTCTTATGGAGAACATGGAAGGATATGGGAGTGTCCCTCACATGAATAGCTAGCATTAATGAAACTTTTATAGGAAGTAGAATCCAAGCCATTTAAAATAGCACCCAACAATAGTCGATCTTGACGAAACCACGCAGGGTAATCGACATGAGGAGTTGAAACACCAGCAGCAGTGGTTGTGGGTTTCGGGGAAGGGTGTGGTTTCATCAATAAATTTGTAGAGGTCCAAACCATGGACTAGGGTCTCAATCTGGGTTTGAAGGGGTAAGGTGTTAATGGTGGAAGATGTAGTGCTCTTATTAGTTGATATAGTGGAAGATTGACCAGAAAATTAAAGTAGTGAAAATGAAGAACATCAGCTAAAAATTAGAGAAAATTAAGTAGGATTCCTGACTGATACCATATGAATTGAATTTATCAACCAAAGTAATTTTCTCATTGATCATTGAGTACGAGGAGAGACCCTTGAATTGTGGTTTTGTTACAACAAATAAGGGAGACTAGTTCTATCTAAATCAAAGTAAAAATTTTAAATAAACATTCAAATTTAATACAAAAAGTAGGAGAAAACCAAAATAACCCTCGAATCAGATTATGTGTTAGATACTAGCTTTCTATGAACACCAATTTGTTTCAAGAAAAATACCTTAGAACCCACATTTTATATTAATTTCCAAGAGCTTTAGTAAACTTAATGATTGGATACTCACAACAGGCTTGTTATTTTCAATTCCACATTGCTTACTAGAACAGACTTCAAGTTGTATGAAAAGTTCACTTGAATCACAGCTTAAGTAGACGTTCCTTAGTTTAAAGAACTTGTTACTTTTTCACCTATTGATCAAGATATATATACACAATTTTGTTTATTAAATTTTATCCAAAGTATGAAATTTGAAAGGAAGTGAAAAATTTTCAAGCTAAAATGTTAGTTAACCGACCAAAAACTGAATTGAAGTAGTATGCAAAGGCCGATTAACCAAAAGAAATCAACCATCATTGTTTGGTCAACTAAAAATTCGGTTATTGTTACAATTTTAGGTCAAACCCTACCTAAACTAACCCATGAACACCCTTATATTCAAAGTTCACTAATTAGAAAACCTACACCCTTAAAAAGTACGAATTGAAACTAAGAAACAAATTATCAACATCAAACTTGAATGTTGATTGTTCAATATAAACATCTTAAACCATCTACAACTATTTTAATGTTTTTATCATGTCACATCACGTTACAATCCAACTCAACGTCACATCAACACATAATAACTCCTCTTTCCAACTTGGTGTTTTCATTAAGCCACACGTACCACACTACTTTTCATATTAAATAATAAAAGTTAAAGTGACGTGAGAGGAAAAAAACTATAATACACGGTCAGCATTAACGAGAGGCAGCCATGACACCCCAATGGCATGGCAAAAAAGTACCGCAACAGAGGTGTTGTGATAGGAATTCAAAAACACTAGGCTTGATTACTAGATGAACGAAAGGATTATAGATAGTGTACCCAATTCGAGAAGAGTATGATCTTCAATAACAAGGTAAAAGCCTAATAAAAGTATTAAAAGCGAAATAAAAGAGATTGCAAAGATACACTACTAGTAAAGTTAAACATCGGTGGGAACGGTTAGGGATAGTTCCCCCACTTTTTGATTTCGTGGATCACCCTTCCCCACCTTTACAAATTTTTTAATAAATTTCCGCCATCCATTTTCCCATATATCCAGTAGTTAGGTCTGTCCCGAGCCCGTTTAACCCATAATTCGGTACGTATCATGTTGCCGCACACGCTACATTACTCACCAAGACGTCACGGTGGTCCACTACGCATAGCCTAATTAATTAACCAAAAGTTCAAGTATTATCAACCATACATCAGGTACAATTCATACTCTAAGCGAATAGACAAATATGATGGAAATTAGCCTCTAAAATGAGAAAATAATAACCTAGAATTCGACTTTTTATGTTTGATTTGGACAAATTAATCATGATCATGAGTTGCCATCAATATATATTCTTAATCTCGCATGTCGTAATGATGCAACTCACACATGTGACTTCTTTCAAACTTCAATATAGTTCGCTGCATCTGTCATTTGGCTTTCAGTGACTCGAAGCTAAAGTAATAATTAAGACTGTACTTATGTCAATTTGATTTGAGTTCTTCATGAGATTGATGCGTGTGATGCAACTCAATACACCCATAAAATTTTAGAACATTGAAGCTTTTCAAACATTTAGTTGTCATTAAGGTCAAATAACATACTCTTCTTTGTGTGTATTATGTAATAGGTCAAGCATACCGTAAACGTGCAAACAATAGAGAAAATGATTGATTTAGCAGGTGGAGTGCTTTTAGTAAAAGTAGCAACATTGGGGTACGTTTGGCACAACATATATATATATATATATAGTAAATTACCATTTGCATCCCTGAGTTTTGCTCATTTTAACCACTTGCATCCCTGCGGTTTCAAAATTGCCATCCGCCCCCTAACGTTTTATTTTTATATCCATTTGTATCCAAAACCCTAACACCGTTAGTTTTTCCGTTACTTCTTTTATAAAAAGACTAAAATGCCCCTAAGAATTAAAAATAAAAATAAAAAATTTATGACCTCCATCTTCTTCTTTTTCCTCAGTCAACCTCCAAATGATACCACAACATATCTTTCTCATCTTCTTCCTTTCACTACATCCAGCTCCATCAACGAGCAGTTGAAGAAAAGGGGTAACAGGAAGGAGAAATCCGTCCCCTTTGCTCCGTCGTGTGACCACCATACGCCGGTGTTACGAGGTGCGGTCGGGGTTTGAGGTTAGGGTTGCGGCGTGCTGGAGAATATCGTGGCGGCGGACGACAGCCGAAAGGCGGCGATTGTCCGTGCGGTGGTGGTTTGGTGATGGATTGGTTGTTGGACTCGGTGGCGTTGAATAAAAAGAGAAATTTTGGGACTCAGGCGAAGTCTGCTAGGGCTTTAGCGGTCCTCAGACGGCCGAAAGCCGTCCCTAATCTTCTCTAGTTCATCTTCTCCGCCCATCCTCATCGCCGTGAACAGGTAACTTTTGTTATAGTCTTATAGATCATCTTTGTACATGCTACAACAGGGAGGTGGCGGAGGTAGGGGAAAGATTGGGGTTCAGATGGAAGAGGGAGAACTAGAACAGGGAGGTGGTAGGGCTGGTGATGGTTGACGGTTGGTTATGAAGGTGGTGATGGGTGGCTGCAGTGGTGGTGATAAGGGCTGCGATGGTGGTGATGGGTGGCTTTGGTGGTGGTGATGGGGCTGTGGCGGTGGTGATGGGGCTGTGGCGGTGGTGATGGGGCTGCGGCGGTGGTGATGGGGTTGCGGCGGTGGTGATAGGGGTTGCGGTGATGGTGATGGGGGTTGCGGTGGTGGCGATGGGGGATGCGGTGGTGGTGATGGGGGCTGCGTTGGTGGTGATGAGGCTGCGGTGGTGGTGATGGGTGGCTTTGGCAGCGGTGGTGATAGGGCGGTGGCGGTGGTGATGGGGGTTGTGGTGGTGGTGATGGGGGCTGCGGAGGTGGTGATGGGGCTGCTGTAGTGGTGATGGGGCTGCGATGGTGGTGGTGATGGGGCTGCGGTGGTGGTGATGGGGCTGCGGTGGTGATGGGGCTACGGTGATGGTGATAGTGGCTGTGGTGGTGGTGCCGGGCTGTTGTCATGGAATTATGGTGATGACCGGGTGGATGTGGTGGTGGTGATGGGGGTGGTTGTGGTGGTGCTGATTTTAAGAAGATGATGTTGATGGATGGGACCTACAAGATTTTTATGTTATTATTTAATTTTAAGGGTAGTTTTGTCTTTTTAATGATAATTTTAACAGAAAACATTAACAGTGTTTGTCATTTGGACTCAAATGGAAATAAAAATGAAACATATAGACTCAAATGAAGATAATATGAAATGTCAGGGGGCGGATGGCAATTTTGAAACCGCAGGGATGCAAGTGGTTAAAATGAACAAAACTCAGGGATGCAAATGGTAATTTACTCATATATATATATATATATATAGGGTTTGGTTCTAATAAGAACCTTTAGTTTTTGTAAAAACCCATTAACTCAATTTGGTCCATTGATTTACTTTAGAAGACAAGAGATCATGTCATGTGTCCATTAATTTTTTTTAATAGAAAAGGGTAATATAGTCATTTAACCAACCTAAGAAAATATATTAAATATGGTAGTGACAAGTGTCACTACCTAGTTTTCTCTTTCCTCACATATATTTTTCTTTTATATAAATTAACTCTACATCCAACTTTTTTATACATTCATAATTTTTTTATACCGTATTGTATTTTTATAAAATTATATCGTTAAACTCGTATCATTTTTCTCGTTAATTCCCATATAGTCTTGACATATTTTTGTGATTCAATTCAAACAACTGCAGTTACATCACTGTAACTAGCATGTGCACACCCAAGAATATTTTAAACTAAATGTTACACCACTATAATAAAACTACACCACTGTAATACTAATGCTTTTTACAATGTAAATCATTGTAAACCAATGTGTAAAACACTTACACTATTGTTGCACCACTATTGTTGCACCACTATAACAAAAACTTACACCCGATATTACACCACTACAACTATTAATAACGTCGTGATTATAACAACCTAACAATCAAAAGACATTACATCATTAAACTCGTATACTTTTTCTATTTAATTCTCATATAGTCTCAATATATTTTTATGATTTAGTTTGGATGTCTATAGCTACATCACTATAATTAGTATTTCCAACACTTAAAAACTATTTTACAATATTTAAAACCATATGTTACACCACTATAATAAGAATATACTACTGTAATCATACTAAAATAACAAAAATACACCATCTAAAACCATACGTTACACCATTTTACCATATGTTACAATGTTACACTGCTATAAACTGTAGCAAAACTATAATAAAAAATAATATGTAAACCAATGAAAACTAATATAAACCAGATGTAAAATATACATCATTACGCGACCAACATGATTTCAATAACATAACAACCAAACGAGATTAAACCATGTAACTACACCAAATGACATTGAACCAATGTAAACCAAATGTAAAAATTTAAAGAAATATCACATGTACTTAGTTACATCAGGTTTTTATGTGATACTAACGTAACATTTAGCAAAGTTGTAACAAACATCAAGTTGAAAAACCTAATATTAACTAATATTACACCAATGTAAACTGATGTAAACCAATATTAATCAATTTAAATCAATATGTAAAACAAATATAAGCTGATGCAACTTACCGTAACGTTAATATAAATAAGTATAACACCGCAGTAAGAAAAAAATACAACTGTAAAAGAAACTAACCGTAAAGCCTTGTTAACACCCGGTCCATAACTACATAAACACGTTAATAAAAAACAATCATCATCTAGCAACTATCAATATCCAAACCTGGAAAACTTTAAAAGAAACTAACCAATCAGAACCCTAATGATTTGGCACCAAATCTGGAACTAAACCAACTTGAACTTGATATAATCAAATATGAAAAGCATATAAGACAGAACCTTAATGATTTGACACCAAATCTGGAACGCCCTCTTTATCATCTTCTTCATCATTCTAGATCTAGGTCGGGGCGTGGATCTGCAAAAGTCAATATTAGAGAGAATCAATGGTGGTGGTGGTGGTGTTCGTCGTCTAGAAAAAGTTGATGTTAAGGGTGGGGTAATGGTGGTGTTCGATCGAGAAAGAGTGAGCGCTAGGATGGAGATGATTGTTGATTTTAAAGATTGCACATCTGTCGTGGGTTGTTCATGCTTTCGTTGATTATTTCAGATCTCGATTGAATGATACCCAACGATGGATTCTAAAACCAAAATAGATAATTAAATTTAAAATCAGATGAAAGCAAATGAGATTTTGTGAAAGTTACCAGGTTCTAGGCGGTCGGTGATTGGGTTAAGTTGAACAATGAACATTGATGATGGTGGTGGTGAGTTGGTTGTGATCTCTTTAGAATTCAAGGAGATGAAAGGGAAATTAGGATTTATTCTTTAAATAAAAATTGAAATGAAATGGATCTGATGGATCTGGGTTTGATTGCACAAGTCAAAAAAAGTATAAAACAAAAATTACCCATTGACCCTCAAACATATCTAAACCATTTATTTAGAATTTAAATATTTTAATAATATACCAATGGTTATTATGGGGTTATTGGGTTTTTGCAATTCTAGAGGGTTTTCAAATGAACCAAGTCATATATATATATATATATATATATAGGAGCAGGTTCAAGTAAGAAATATAATTTGCCTAAGTAGGCTAAGAATGAATATTGCCTTGACATGTGGCACTACTTAAAAATATGGTTAAGGGTACTTTTGTCCATTACAAATATTAGGTTAAGAGGATTTAATAGAGAATAATTCTATTAATTGTAGCACAAACCCATAAGACAACACCACCTCCCCCGACATCACAACCCCTGAACCTCACATCATGGGTATTCCAGACTCATAAACACCAAACTTGATAACAGAAGCCTCCAGACCGCACAAGTAGCATTGAATTTGTAAGTTGTTTCCTTTTGAAGTTAAGCATTATATGTTTTGTTTGTCAACTACTTTTTTTCACGGCGTTACGCGGCCAAATGCCGACTATTTTTCCTCACGTAGCGTTTTGTTACTTTGGTTGGTATTTTTATTATTTAATAACAAATCAACATAGATATTAAGGGTGTTAGGGTGTGGATTCAAATTGATACAAAAATAAAAAGTTAAAGGACAAATAGAGGTTTTAAAATATTAAGGATTCAGGGAGTTAAAATTTCAAACATTCATGGATGTAATTAGTAATTTACTCAAAAATAAAAGAAGATATATATATATAGGAGCAGGTTCAAGTAAGAAAGATGTCGTTTTGGTTTCTGCATTTGAGCGTTTGATGGATTTGTTTGTGCTGTTTTATGAAATACAGCACAGATTTGTGCTGTTTTATGAAATACAGCACAATTTGTGCTGTTTTATGAAATACAGCAAAGCATTGTGTTGTTTTATGAAATACAGCACAGACTTGTGCTGTTTTATGAAATACAGCACAGCCTTGTGCTGTTTTATGAAATACAGCACAGCCTTGTGCTGTTTTATGAAATACAGCACAGCCTTGTGCTGTTTTATGAAATACAGCACAGCCTTGTGCTGTTTTATGAAATACAGCACAGCCTTGTGATGTTTTATGAAATACAGCACAGCCTTGTGCTGTTTTATGAAAAACAGCACAGCCTTGTGCTGTTTTATGAAATACAGCACAGCCTTGTGCTGTTTTATGAAATACAGCACAGCCTTGTGCTGTTTTATGAAATGCAGCACAGCCTTGTGCTGTTTTATGAAATGCAGCACAGCCTTGTGCTGTTTTATGAAATACAGCACAGCCTTGTGCTGTTTTATGAAATGCAGCACAAAAACGTTAAAAATGTAGCACAACGTCACATAATTTGATTTTTTTTTTTAAAAAAAACTATAGTAATACTATACTCAAATTAAAGAGAAAAAATGCTTGATTTTTATGGTGTAATTTATTTAAAAAAATAACGTCGTATGAAAAGTTATTAGCATTAAAAAAATAGGGGGGAAATTTTAAAAAGTCAACAATTGTGGGTAATGTAATAAAATACCCAAATTGCCCTTGATTACTTATTTTTTCTACACTTTGATCTTAGTCCTTAATTAGTAATTAGAAGGCTAGGATTACTTCTTAGCATACTTAGGGAAAAATTAATTTGTAGGGGAACCTCCCTCATATATATATATATATATATATATATATATATATATATATATATATATATATATTATATATATATATTATATATATATATATAATATTATATATATATAATATATATATATATATTATATATATATATATATATATATATATATAAAGTGTACAATTATCGATCATTGACAGCCTGATGGTGTGACATGGACGGACGGTTGGAGAAAAAGAGTTTTTGAAAAACGACCAGTAATTGAGGTTTATAATAAATAAAAAAATATTACGGGTGACCTTCTATTGGTGGCAAACCATCGGTGATAAAAATGTCAACGGTTTGTTAGTAAAGAAGTCATCTGCGAATGTCGGTAAACATTTCATCGTTGTTGCGTAGTTACATGGCCATGGCCATCGGTGAAGTGATCTATGGGTAATATTTGTGTTGCTCCATCGGTGACCCTCACTGAACTAGTCATTTGTGATTCTTTGGTAAAGTCTTTAGTTACCCATGACGTATTAAAATGAAATTTTAACGACAGATCACCAAGGTTGGTAATTGGTATCCTCCTTATCATTGACAAAAGTTTGATTACAAGTAGTAAAAAGGGGCTGATTGCGTGATTTATGATCTTGCTGACAATCATAAACTAAAAAAAAAGAATCAGAAAAGAAGAAAAAACATAATTGAGTGCAGGTGTTGACAAAACTGTATTTTCAAACAAGTTATCAACGCTGCACTCAATGATGTTTTAAGTTCTCTGAAATTAGACCCATCGTTTGAAGACTGTGGACGTTCTGATACGATTATGGTCTATTTATACAGGTTGTGTATAGTACTTGTCATTCATCGAACTTCCTGTATAAACTCAAATCTGTTACTTTACAAGGGGTTTTGCTAGTGTACTTGCATTCAATCCTTGTACTAATTGTACTGTCTTTAGTCATGTTATGTACTACAGAAACGTATACTATGTATATTATATTCTGTGTGGCATACCTTCTTTATAATTAGTTGACTACTAGTTTATATCATCTATTATTGAGTTTAGCTTAAATTAATTATCTTTTAAGAAAACTAATATTTAACAGTGTTCAATACTATTGATTTATTTATATTTCTTTTTTGTGCTGCATGAAACGTTTTTAAAAATATAAAAAAATTGTGTATATAGCATTTTATGAAAATATATGACGTTCAGTATGTTTTAAGGGCTTCTTTAAAAGACAGACAAATACAAAAATAAAAATCATATAAAAGATTTTATTGACATGGCTAAATTTTAAACTATGAACATATTTCGATGGACATGGGTTAGCCCCTTTGAAATTTTCAGACTATCCAGTGATATTCTGCAACATCTTGAGAGAAAAAGATATACATAAAGAGATTTTCATTGAGCATATAACTAACAGTATTTTCTCTTGAATTAGTGGTACCTTATGTTTATCTTTATCAGATTGATATGAGTATATGTTTCATATATAAGCAATATGTAGAGTTAGAAGTAGATTTAAGGGGTGAGTTCATTGTTCAAAGAAAAAAAAAGAAATATACGAGGTGTCCCATACGTAGAATCACCTAATAGAAAAATGTAGTCACGGAGTGTGCGAAAATGCACCCAATATGGGGAAGAACTAAAGGGAAAAATCCTAAATATGTGAAATTTGTATATTTGTATATTGTAAGAGCATTCACAACAACCCATTCCTTATAATTATGTGAGTGTGAGTTCTTAAATTATATGGAATGATTTAAGTGGTTGTGAGTGGAGGAGAGAGAAAATTTACAGTTCATATGTAAATTTAAAGATTCACTGTTCAACCCTTATAAATTTTTAATATTTTTAAAAGTGGTTGTGAGTGGGAGAGAGAAAATATAATGAAAAGGGTATAAAATATTATTATTTAATTGAAAGGAGAGAGAAGAAGTAGTGATTTGGACAGTTGGGTTTTGGACAGTGTTTGGTGAGTTGTGTTTTGGACAGCATTGTTGCCTTGGTTCAAATGAGTAAGCAGTGTTGGGATAACCGCAGCAACTTCACGTGCCACCATAGCAGCAATCTTGCGGCCAGAGCTTCTAGATCGGGAGCGGTTTTGACGAGAAGACATGCTGTATAATAGGGACGAAGAAACCTTTATGAGTAACGGGTAATTGGTTTTTAAAACTTTTCAAAATAATGAAATCGTTAATGAGATTGTTTAAAACAACAATGAGAGGTTAGGAGTGTAAACGTTCGGTTCGCAAACCAAAACGAATACGTTGCTTATCAAGTATTGTGTCCAGCACGAGGACATGCGTACCTATAAGCGAATACTCATCCCGAGGGTTCCCAGGTAAGGTAATCAAGTTGTATGAAATACCTTGCCTAGACAGAACACCTTAAGATACAGGTATCCCACTCTTCCAGCATTCATGTTCTCGGTCGTGTGACACGGACTTTGACGAGATTTGAAAACCATGAATACAATCGAGTTTTGGAGTTTGAAATCACTTGAATTAGGCACACAATGCCTTAGAATATGAGTTAAGTTTCGTGTATATATTGATAGATTCATAGTATAAGAAGAATCACATAAACAGATACACATAATCAAGTATAAACATGTAAGGCACATAAAATCCTGTCTAAGCATATAAAGTACATGAGAGGACTCATGTGTAAAGGTACTTAGTTATAGTCTAGGTCATTCCATTTCTAATAACCTAATTCCCTATAACCATGGCTCTGATACCAATCTGTCACAACCCGACCGACGGCGGAATCAACATCGGAGCGGACGAGGGAATGATGGATTGTTCATAACACATGGTTGTCTAATATGGAAAATATTAAAATCAGATTACATAATAGAATAAGTACAACATACACAAATACAACAATCGAAAACCACAAATAATAATTGTCTTTTATTTAACTAGGTCCGTGTCTTAGATGAGCACGTAGATCCACTATCTTGCTTAACCTGGATTATGTGAGAAAATAAAGTCAGCTAACGAATTAGCTGTGAGTAAATCACAGTTTTGAATATACATATAGATTGATGATTGATCCATCGATTGTAATTCAATTCACAAGGTAATATTAAGACTTATATGGCAACCGTGAAGCATATAGATAACCGACACAATATAAACCCCTGACTTGACACTTGCATATAATAGACTCCACACAACACCATAGATGACTAATTGCCTCTGGTATAATCACCACTCGTAAGCCATGTGGGGTGGGTTATCCAAACCAGTAGATCTACCATTGATACCAGGATTGATTGATTGATTGTATTAGGGTTTTACTGTCGTCCAGTTTATCACTGTATGTTCACATAATTGCAAGTAATAACATAACCTGTCTTGAATTGAATTGAAAATGAAATAACAGTAGAATATCATGATAGAATATTGTATCACATGATTTCCCCCAAATAGGAAATGATATAAAAAGGGGATAGGAATACTCACTGATTGATGAGATTGGAATTTGGACGTGATAGTTTAGACACCACGATTTCCTTATAATTAACCTAAGGAACGGGTCTCGAGTTAGAATAATAACGATTTGGGAATTTGGGAATGTATTAGGTTTTCCATTTGGGTCTTGAATGGTAGTTTAAATTTATAAATTTTATTTGGTTTGAATGTCTTGAAATGAATTGGTTGTAAGTGATTATGTCAAGGATTTAAAATAATTTATACATATAAGTTATAATATATACAATTTATAATAAATTGTATATGTATAATTATATACATAATTATATATAATCATGTAATTATATATAATTATTTGTATACATAATATATGTATATAATACATTATAATAAGTAAACATAATTACATCGTATGTTAGTTATAAATTGCATACGATTATGTAGAAAATTGTACACATGTAATTTATTCAATAAAAATTGTTTCGATAATCGGATAGTATATATCTATGTAGATATATGGATTTAATTTGTATATATATTATACACAAATTTTAATTGGTAGAAAATATAATTAGTTATTTTATTTATTTAAAACAATTAAAATAATTAAAATGTTGAAATAAATTTCAGAAAAATAATTAGGTGGTTTTAAAAATTTCTAATGTTTGTAAAAATGTTTTATGATTTTTAGAATTTTTTTCTGAATTTTTAAAGGCTTAAAAGGCCTTAAAAAAAATAGTGTAGGTGCCCGGGGTCGAACCCGGGACCTTCTGTTTGAGTTTGAGCGTGGGAACGGTGACCAAAGGCCGTGGCCGCGGTAATGATCCGGTTTTAATTCATTTAAACAATAAACCCAAGATCCTCCCTGACCGAAGAACCTAGAAACAATTTGATCCAAATTGAACACCTAATCGGTGTTGTTA
>CM044018.1:36690352-36695352 GCA_024085815.1 Flaveria linearis
ACGATTTAGATCATGGGGCTTTGGATCCCCATGTAAAATCGAGTATGTATATGTTTTTAATTTACCTGTTTGGAGACTCAACTTGTCAAGAACAGATCAAGAACAGTCGCGGCTAGGGATGAAATTGGTTCGAGGTGATTTTGTTGATAATAATCAAATTCTTTGCACAGACAGCTTCGAGTGATGATGATAAACCAAAGCCTATTATCAATTGGGCTTTGGAAGCTCGAAGGTTGGTGTTCCATAGAGTTGCAGGTCGCGATGAAGACGATGATCAATTGATGTGTGTGTGTGTTTTCAGATGAATTTGAGAGTACAGGTAGGTTCGGAACTGAGAAATGTTGATTATATGAATTCAATTTGTTTATTATAAGTGTTTGAGTGGGTTTCTTTGTCGGTTTAGAATCCGAGATAAAAGTAAGATTTTTAGCCGTTAATTTGACTAATTCAACATGTTTTTGTGTTGGAATTCGATCTAAATTGGATCCAAGAAACTTTCGGTGTGATTGTGGGTTCAATTTTGATAATTTGTTTGATTTCTTGTCGGGAATTTAGTGAGTTCGATGTGAAGGCTTTGGATCCGAATTTCTCGAAGTTTAAACGTGTTTAATGGGGCTCTAGGTTCGAAACTAGTCCACGAACGTATTAGAGCCGGTTTTGTGATTTAAAATCGTGTATTTTAGCCGATTTGGACATCGCCGGAGCTTCGCCGGAGTCTCGCCGGCGACTCGCCGGAAAAACGGGGGTGGGAAGCCGGGTTTAAAAAAATTACACAATCAGTCCCTGCGGTTTCCAAGTTTATTATTTTATGTTTGAAACTTCTTATTAAGTTTCTAAATTGGCAGTAATAACCCCTGAACTTTATTATTAATGTTATTATCATTATTAATGTTATTAGTATTATTATAACCATTATAATTATTATTATTATTATTATTATATATTATTATTTATTATTATTATTATTATTATTATAATTATTGTAATTATCAACATCGACGAATAAAATTTGTAACTTTTATTAAACAAAATACGCGATGTTACAGTCTCCCCTGCTTTAGAAAATTTCGTCCCGAAATTTAAATCACGAGGAGGCTGAAACGAAGAGATGAGGATACTTGGATTTTATTTGATCCTCGCGTTCCCAGGTGTACTCTGGCCCACGTTTAGACTCCCAACGAACTTTGACAATGGGTATCCGACTGCGTTTGAGTTGTTTAACTTCCGATCCATAATTTCCACAGGTTTCTCAATAAAGTGCATAGATTCATCAATCTGGACTTCGTCGAGTGGAATGTGGAGATTTCATCGGCAAGACATTTCTTGAGATTTGAAACATGAAACGTCGGATGTATATTGCTAAGTTCTTGAGGTAGTTCAAGCTTGTAGGCCACTTCCCAATTCGCTCGAGCACTTTGAACGGACCCACGTAACGAGGTGCTAGCTTCCCTTTCTTTCCAAGCGAATCACTCCCTTCCAAGGTGATACCTTAAGAAGTACGAGATCACCGACATTGTATCCATGGGCTTACGTCTTTGTCAGCATAATGCTTTTGACGGTTTCTAGCAGCGACCAAGTTATCACGGATCTTATGAATTTTGTCGGTGTTTCTTGTATCAATTCCGGACCAGTAATCTGTGATTCACCAACTTCAGACCAGCAGATGGGAGATCGACACTTTCGACCATACAAGGCTCAAATGGTGCCATCTGGATGCTGGTATGGTAACTGTTATTATAAGAGAATCGATCAAGAAGATGAGATCCCACGATCCACTGAAATCAATGACACAAGCCCGGAGCATATCCTCAAGGGTCTGTATCGTTCTTTCAGTTTGACCATCGGTTTGCGGGTGATAGGCTGTGCTAAGATTTAGTTGAGTCCCGAGAGCTGTTGGAGACTTTCCAAAAACGAGAGATGAAACGACCATCGCGATCAGAGATAATATCTAAAGGCACACCATGTCGACTGACTATTTCATTAATGTAAATACGAGCCAATTTCTCGACTCGATAATCTTCCCGAATTGGAATGAAATGAGCGACTTCGTCAATCGATCAATGATAACCCAGATACTATCGTGACCACTAGCGGTACGAGGCAGCTTGGTAATGAAATCCATGGATATGCTCTCCCATTCCATAATGGAACCTCGGGTTGTACGAGTAATCCAGAGGGACGTTGATGCTCGGCTTTGACTTTGGAACATGTAAGGCATTTAGATACATACAAGGCTATATCCTTCTTCATGCCGGGCCACCAATATTGGTTCCGAAGATTCATGAACATCTTATCTGCTCCCGGATGAATAGAATAGCGAGCTTGTGAGCCTCATCCAGAATGGTTGTTCGAAGATTATCGCGATTCGGAATCCAAAGTCGATTTAGAAATACAATAGTCCGTCCGACTTGGGTTTCCAATTGGAGTTCAGCACCGCATGACATTTCCTCATACATGTTGCCCTCGGTGACTGATTCGTGTGAGCTTCGAGTATACGGGTTAGGAGGTCGGTTTGAATGGTAATACTTTGAAGCATAACTTGACCCTTTCGACTTAATGCGTCGGCTACGACATTCGCCTTTCCTGGATGGTAGCGAATTTCACAATCGTAGTCATTAAGTAATTCAACCCATCTTCGTTGTCTCATGTTTAATTCCTTCTGATTGAATATGTGCTGAAGGCTTTTATGATCGGTAAATACAATACACTTGGTGCCGTAAAGGTAGTGCCTCCAAATTTTGAGTGCGAATACCACAGCTCCTAGCTCGAGATCAGGGGTTGTGTATTTTTTCTCATGAATTTGAGTTGTCTTGAGGCATAAGCTGGACTTTGCCTCGTTGCATGAGAACACAACCAAGACCTTGCTTCGAAGCATCACAGTAGACAACGAAATCGTCATTCCATCGGGGAGGCTTCAGCTGTTGTCTTCAGCAGTTGACTTCAGCTTTTGCCTTCAGTAGATATCTTCAGCTGTTGTTCCTTAGACTCTCGGAAGATCTCTTGCTTGGCTTCGGAAGCCCTTTAATGTAGTACCAAAAAGTGACTATGAAGTGAATTTGGTTGCACCAGCCTTATATGATCCAACAATAATTTTATTCACAACCAAAGCACCGCGAAGCGCAGGAAGTCGATACTAGTTGATATATAGAAAACTAAAAGTAATATTACAAATAGCCATGAATTATTTCTATTGATTCTTAAAATTTATTTGTTTTTCATTAAAAACGTTCTCATAAATCACTTACAAATTTATGCATATTAGAATACACACACATAAGTCAATTTTGAGTGATCTATTTCCGAACGAGCCGAAAGCTTTTGAACATCCACGCATATTAGACACACACCCCTTTGAGGAAGAACACTACTAGAAAACAAACTATTACAAAAAATTTATTGTGTGTAAAAAAAAATGAAATAAAAAAACTCACTAACAGACTTCTGGGTTTTATCCATCGATGAAATTCCTCATATTTGTAATGGAAAGGACTGATTCCACAGTGATCTGCTCACTATCTCATGTGCATAGTAACAAGCACTTTACATCATATTTAATGAAGACCGAAAGTAAGCTGATGACATAAGAAGAGAGGAAAAACATAATTGAGGGCAGAGTTGACGAAATCATATTCTTAAATAATTTCATCAACGCTGCCCTCAATAACGTTTTAAGTTCTCTGAGAGTTATACTTGCGGATTTATGGTCTTGATCTCTAAATGGACGAGATCGTGGCTAAGTTGGTAACCGAAACAGCGAAGGACATGAAGTTTTAGTACTGGTAACGCCTTGTACTTCTTTCCTAAACTCAAATCTATTGGTCACATGGGTTTTTGCTAGTTGTACTTGTGCCCTATTATCGTACATATTGTACTGTCTTCGATCATGTTTTGTACTACAGAAAAATATTTATGTATTATGTGGGAATTCTATGAGATGTAGCTTCTCTTTGATAAAATTGACTAATACCCTTTTTCTACAACATAAGCAACACAACAGTGTTGGTGATGAATTTTTGCTAAGAATAATTTTGTGCAACCAATGTTTTTAAAACCGGACCGGACGCCTTACCGGTTCACTGGTCGGACCGTATATAAGACCGGACCGTATTTATGTAAAAATTACAAAAATAAAAATTTTTATAAAAAAGCCGTTCAAACCGGTTCAACCACCGGTCGACCGGTTCACCCGGTTCGACCGCCGTTCGACCGGTTCAACCGGTCTGATCACCGGTTCACTGTTAAACCGGTTTTAAGCACCGAACCGGACCAGATTGGAGTCCGGTTCCCGGTCGAACCGGTCGGACCGGCAGGTCCCGTCCGGTTTTCAAAACTTGGTTGCAACTTTGCTATAGAATTAGCTACAGACATATTGTGTTAAGATATATAGTAAATTACAAATTGGTGTCATTTATTAATATATGAAATTACATGATATACCTTTAGTTTTAATAATTACATACAATGTCCTTTTATTAAATATGTGTGTACATATTGTCGTTTATACTAACTACCATTTAAATGTACAGTTAACTCAGTTATGTGCCCCTTCACATGAGAGTACTTTTATCATTTTTTTCAAATCTAATATATTAAAAAATTTATAAAAAATAAAAAATTTTAAATGAAAAAAATTAAAAGATATCGGACCGTTAGATAAGTCGGTGAAACCAATCACTCTTGGTGTGTTTTCTTTCGACTAATCGTCAAAACTTTTAATGAAAACAATTTCCATTACATTTACTAAAGTAAGAAGTCTAAGTCAGAAATCATTTAAAAGGTCGAAAAATCAACAATAAACACCAAAAAATACACGTAAATAATTTATAATTATTCACACCAACAAATATGAAAAATCAATAAGGAACACAAAGTTGAAGATTACCTATGATTCTTCGAATTGCTTATATAATTGCAAAAACAAGAAAATTAACTATGAGTCCCTCGTTAATCACACAACAACATAAGTTAGAAATTTAAAGAGCAATGAAATACAAAAAGTG